>OY856415.1:565963799-566183799 GCA_963693085.1 Alisma plantago-aquatica
CAATAATTTGGTTGCAATATGTTGTTACAAATACATGCAAGCTTTCGGTTCCCCCACATACTAGTATAATTTGTTACATTGACTGATGTTTTGCTTTCAACATTTTAGGGAAATATGCAGTTGCATCCATGGAAGTAAATGTTCAATAAAAGGTGACATTGAAAAGAACAAGGCTAAATAATGTTCAATGTATTATAGTTAGTTTGTTCTTTCCTTGGGTAAAGTTCAGAAATCCTATTTTTGAAAGGTATGTGAAAAGAAAAACATTATTCTTCTCAAAGCTTAGTTGTGGTAGAATTTATTAATTATTTTTTATTATTTGCAAAACCATATGATCCTATTTTTAGATAAAGGCTCTAGCTTCTTGGCCTTCCTTAATTGGGGTTTTCAAAGGGATGGGGTCGTTACACACTCCATATTTGCCTAATACTGGCACGGATGCTTCTTTGAGGCATACCAATGATGTTATAAACATCAAGAAGCTCATGTTGGGCTACATGAACTATGAGTTGTGATGCATGGGTTTTGAGTCATTTTATTGGCTTATTTTATATCTGTTTTATGCATGTATTTGTCATTTTCTTGATTATATTTGTATAATTCACTATAGTTGGCCTTTAAACTCTTTTTGCATCAAATTATACTTCTTTTATCATATTTATATGATTTTATATAATCCCCGGACTTATACATATGTTTCGGCACTTTTCCAGGCACTTTTGCATTGTCCATAATCGATACTATCGACCCTGGTGTCTATAGTATCAACATTTCATCAGAAAGCAACCCCAAAACGCGATTTTGGAAGGAAATACCTATATCATGGTCGATACCATCGACCTAGGGGTCGATACTATCGACAGTGTCGGGATCTGGCGATTTTCTGCACTAAAATGGAGCGTTTTAATATGACGGTTGAGCTTTTTTGGAGCCGTAAAGTGGTCCTATGACCTAAGAAGATCACGGCCGGCCTGAGGGGGGATATTATATGGTGTTTCACAACATCCAAGAAGGATAGAGAGAGAGGAGATGAGAGATGAAGGCCACCAACCGAGTGATCTGGGCACCTCCGACGGGCGATTTTGCTGCTGGAAGACTGCAAAACGCACGTTTCTCAAGGAGGATCTCCAGGAACACCTTTGTATCAAGGGTTACATGAGTTTGCTCCATGTTTCTCATGTTTTTCTTCTCTACTCCTATGTATTTTCCATTGTCAACCATGCGGGGCTAATCCCCTTTGTCTTTACGACCGGGAGTAGCTCGGGTAATCATTGTATGACGTTTTTATCACAGTAATTCATATTTGTCTCTTAAATCCATGGTATGATTTCGTTTTCTCCCTTATATCATTATGCTTGATCACCCTAATGATAATATAATGACTTTAATTGCTTTGAAAGAAGAATTAATAGTTGAAAAGAGACGAAATTCACATTAACTCATAAATTCCTTGATGTACGGTTAATGGTGGAAACCCAGAGGTTGATTCTAATGCACCTAGTTTAGGGTATAGGTTACTACGACCGTGGAACTGACCTAGATTTAGGTAGTGAATTGCATCACGACAGTGAACAATTCTGACTACAGGCCACTACCCAGAATGAGAGACGAATTTGATTAACTATGTAGAGATAAATACAACGAGAACCCGCGGTGAAACCACAACCCTAAAGATTCCCATCTAAATTGATTAAACTCAACATTTAATCGATTGCTTTGCTTTATTTTATTTTTCTTTTTCTTATTAATCAACTCTCAAAACCTTTTTATTGGTCTAGCTAATTTCGAGTAGTTAGTAGTAGTCTACCAATAATTTAGTGTCCATGTGTTCGACTCGGGCCTCACAAGGGCCTGTACTACATTGACGCGTGCACTTGTGTTATACGCACGGTAAAATCGTCTCAAGTTGCATAAACAATATGATAAGCATTGTTTTTCTTTTTTTCTTTTTTTAAATTAAAATAGGTCCATCTTATTGATCCTGCCCCTCATGCAGGACAATATAATCATCATGACATTACATCAGGTAATCATCATACATGCAATAAATTTCATAGAAAACATCCATCTATCATACACTCCCCAAAGCTCATATCAAGACACATCATCAAATCACACTCACATAATCTCATCAGTTCCATCCTCCTCTCTTCTTACCCCCAGAGTGGTCAAGGAAGATGTCAAAGTCCCCATCCTCAATGTCACATGTAGAAGCATCATCATAGGAAGAGCCAAAAAATAGCAGTTTAAGGAGCAACTAGATTCCTCCTCAATGAACCGACTTGAGGGACCTCGACCCTCACATCCCACATGATCCTCAAAGAAATCATGAAGACATCTCTGAGGAAGACATTTGTGAAGTCCGACCAAATCAGCATGATAAGCATCAAAGGTATAGTGTCTCTAAGGCACTATTTGAGTGCAAAATGACAAAGGGAGATCCAGTAGGACCTCATGTCCACAATATGATTGGGCACATGAAGCATCTTAAAAGAATAGGATTTCTTTTAGGTCAATAGTTGGCCACGAATATTATTTTGCAATCATTACCTAAATCATATAGCCAGTTTATTGAGTGTTATCACTTGAGTAACATGGCTAGACCGTTGTCAGAGTTGTTTGACATTTTGATAAGTGTGATATCACAAATGAAGATGGAAAAATACATGATAATGATCAGCAAAGTTGATCCAACGACAAAGGCAAAGCCAAGAAGCATTCTGTGGCTAAGCTAAAGTCCAAGTCTTCTGCATTCAAAATAAGGAGAAGGATAAGGGAACCTAGGAAGATGAAAAAGGGATTGAGATCTCTACTTCTGGTATATACGTTATTGAGATTAACTTTACTACTTCCTCATCATGGGTACTAGATACCAGATGTTGATAACACATTTGATCAAATGTGAAGAATCTAAAAAGAACTTTACCTTTAGAGAAAGGTGAGGTAGAAGTGTGAGTTGAAAATGGCACAAGAGTTGCAGCCAGTGTTGTTGGAACCTATGAGTTATCTCTACCAAGTGGGCTAGTAATAGTGTTAGAGAACTGCTATTACATACATGTTATTAATCGGAACATCATATATGTATCTTGTTTGGACAAGAATGGATTCAAATTTCTTATAAAGAATGAAAGATGTTCTATTAGTAAAGATGGGATCTTTCCTGGCAGCGCCCCAATGTATTATGGTCTATACTTGATAGATCTAAGGACAAGCATTAATAACATAAAGGCCAAAAGACAAAAACTCAATGACTCAAACAAAACATACCTTTGGCATTGTCGTCTAGGGAACATAAATGAGAATTGCATATCTAGACTCCATAAAGATGGTTATCTGGACTCTTTTGATTTTAAATCAATAGACACATGTGAGTCTTGTGTGTTGGGCAAGATGACCAGACTCCTTTCATTGGAAACAGTGAGAGGGTTAGTGATCTATTAGGACTCATACATATTGATGTGTGTGGCCCTTTTAGAGAAACTACTAGAAGTGACTATCAGTACTTTGTTACCTATACAGATGATTTCAGTGGGTATGGCTATCTTTACTTGATTATACATAAGTCAGAAGCTCTTGAAAATTCGAGAGAGTTCATGAATGAAGTACAGAACAAACTTGGTAAAAGTATGAAGGCATTTCATTCTAGTCAAGGTGGAGAATATTTGAACCAAGAGTTGGAGGACCTTCTATGAGCCCATGGTATAGTATCACAATGGACTTCACCTGGAACACCACAGCATAATAGTGTATCAAAAAGAAGGAATAACACATTGCTAGATATGGTGCGATCTATGAAGAGTTTTGCTGATCTTCCAACTTCTAACCAATATGAGGAATACTACCACTAATATGAACCTTGTGTGTATAAGGTTAGTGGGAGCATGGTAGTATTCCTCATATTGTATGTAGATGACATACTATTGATGGGGAATTATGTCCCTACTATATAATAGGTAAAGACATGGCTTGGAAATACATTCTCTATGAAAGACTTGGGAGAAGCATCCTACATCTTGGGGATATAGATCTATAGAAATAGATCAAGAAGGCTTCTTCAACTAAGTCAGAGCACATATATTGATAAAGTGTTGAAGTAGTTCAACATTGAGAACTCAAAGAGAGGAAACCTTCCCATGCTACATGGAGTTACCATCTCTAAAGTTCAATGTCCTCATTCTTGTGAAGAAAGGGAGCTCAATAGTATGAGTCTATATGCATCAACAATTGGATCCATCATGTATGTGATGTTGTGCACCCATCCATATGTCTCGTATTCCCTAAACATGATGAGAAGATATCAGTCAGATCCAGGTGATGCTCACTAGATAGTCATGTAGATTATCCTCAAATAATTGAGAAGGACTAAGGATCAGTTCTTGGTCTACGGCAGACATGAAGAGTTGGTGGTAAAAGGTTACACCAATGCAAGCTTCTATCCTGAAAAAGATGACTATAAATCACAATCAAGATTTGTTTTTTGCCTAAACAACAGAGATGTAAGCTGGAAGAAATCCAAGAAAGAGTCAGTTGTTGATTCTACAACAATGGTTGAGTATATTTCTGCATCGAATGCAGCAAAGGAGGATATATATATCAACAATTTCATTTTTGAACTTGGGGTCATTCCAAGCATCGGTGAAACAATCGAGCTATATTGTGACAACAATGGATCTATTGTACAAGCTAAGGAACCCAGATCGCATCAACACTCAAAGCATATACAAATGCAGTATCATCTCATATGAGAGATCATATAGCGAGGAGATGTAAAGATTTACAGAGTACCAACTAAGAACAACATTTTTGGTCCCTTAACTAATGCACTTTCACAATAGAAGAATGATGGTCATGTCAGGTCACTTGGGATAAGATTTTTGGGTGATTGTCTCTAAGTTCAAGTGGTATTCCATTGGTATGTATTCCCGGAGAGACAATCATATGATGATTGTGATGGCATAATTTGTAAATGATTTGATTAATAATAAAGGAAAGATTCCAAATTTATTCTATTTATTCAGTTTTTGATATAATGACATAACATAATCAATGTCAAGAGAATGATATTACTCAATGACGTATGTCTTCAGGTTCAGGACCTAAACAATGAGATCATATGGATGTTAAGAGTATATGCATTCTTTTTATGTCCCTAATAAGTTGTTATTTGGAAGGTAAATAGACAAAAATAACACATAAGATTAGAGTGTGAGTTGGTTGATGACAAAATCTCATTAGTCATGATATGGAAATATCAAACCAAGCACATAGATACATGTTAGAGAACAGTGTATCGGATAGACCCACCATAAGAGTGATACATGGAAACCTTAATTAGGTAAGTCAAAATCACATCTTATAGTTATGGCGGTGTTTGTGGTTCTTAGACCTAAAATCACTGCACCCATTACATGTCATTCGGTACACTTTGACATCATCAAATACAATCCTGAAACATGGATTGTTATAAAGGTTATGATTGGGTGAATGTGACACATGCAGATTGATTGTGAGTGATAGAGTTGGGATTTTTTCCTCCTATGAGAGTATGATATCCAAGGCCACTTGAGTTAGTGAGTCTGAGAAATACATGACCATGTATAGGTGAGTGAATATATGATATGGTACACATATCTCATACAATCTGCTATAGCAAGAAACATAGATTGAATGTTGAAGAGGAAGACAAATCCATGCCTCAAATTTAAATTGGATATCAGTGACAAAGAAACTATACAAACACTATAACACCATACACAGAATGTAGGTTGATGTTTCTCTCCAACTTTCCATTTACTTGGGAAGAAATGATGTGTGACTAGGCACTGCTTCTTGCTTGTGATGTCATAAGTTGTTATGGACATTCACTGCCAATGTAATATGGGACCTATAGGGTCACACACATAGGAACTCATCTAGAAGATGAGTTTAATCTTGAATTATGATTGGATTGATTATTAAAGTGTTTAGGTATTCAATTCACACAAAAAATCAGTTGACTGGACTGCTAAACAATCAGTTCAAGTGTTGAGACAACCATTTGGAGTGTCAGGTTGATTGTATTGTGCATTGGTTGAAATTTAGTCTGACCTGGGATGCGAGACACCCGTCTTTCTTGTTCAAGATGACCATTTTAGGTAATGTAAGATGACCATCTCATATGCACCAAATAGATGGTTCAGGGGTGCAACTCGATTGCATCTAGGATTGGTGCAGACGTCATGAGGTGCACTAATTGGAATTGAAATGTTGAAACATGTACAAAATTGGGAAACTATATAATGACGGTATCGCAGTGTGAGATGACCATTTTGCGTTCCATATAGCTATTTTGGCTACCACATGTTGTGAAGATTCTATAAATTGTTATAAAAATGTAGATGTTTCGGTCCCTTCCACTCCCACATAGACTGGGAACCCTGTCCCTAACCCCGCCTATAAATAGAGGGAACTGGGGGGCTTTCCTGAGCACAAAATAGACAATTGGGAATCAGTTTCTCTGATAATTTTTGTCCTCTCTAGTTGTGGTAACCAAGAGAGCCCAATAAATTCCTACTTAACTATGGAGGGATAGCTATAGGAGAGAACAATTGAGGATCATTGTTGTGGTAGAGAAGGTTGGTGACTAGTACACCAACAAGAGGGACAACTCCTTCCTGTTTGTTCTAGCATGATGGAATGAGTTCTAGTTGGTCTGTGTGGACTTTTATAGAGGCAAGGTGGCTTTTTCCTATCAATAAGGAGGACGACGTCAGCCAATAGTCTGTGACAAGAGGAACTATTGCAGACAACAACGTTCAATATGTTGTTTGTGGAGGAGCAGTCAGACGAGTCCCAGTCCAAGCAGGAGCTGCACGGACATCGTCCAAAACTGAGTGAGCATCTACATAAATGAGGATTGTCACTGGACTTGCTCTAGGACCAGGTTTATCTTTGTGAAACCATCCTTTCGATTATATAGTTATTGACGTGATCCATTGTTTAATGGAAAATATGTCATTAAATTTTTATTTTTGCTTCCTATCTGATGTCGTATTTCCCAAAAAACATAATCTAGATCATGCAGGTGTCAAGTCATGATAAATTAGGAGGGTCTAAGAAGCTCCATATCCTTTGGATTTGACACATCCATGATTCAGCATCACACTAAGGACAAGCTAATTGGAGGTCTTCTCAGATGAGGAACTTTATTGAACACCAATTGCTCCATGAATATAGATTCTTAAAAAGACAAAGTATGCATAATAATGAGGCATTAATGCCATGTTTAAAGTTATTGCAAAGAAATTGGATTCAAATTGATAGACTTCCCAAGACTAAAATAATTTCTGATCACAAAATATGGTGTCTACCAGCCCTAGTGTGGACCCCACATCCAAATTGCATATCAAAGATAGGAACAAAAATTTGGACTACCCAGAAAGAGATTCCTACATCCTGAAATAGGATTTGATTCTCAAACTCAGATCTAAATTGAATTATTAAAAAAATACATTTTGCAAGTTTTTCTTAAAGTTATACCAATAAACAATTTTTTTCTAGAAAAATAAATAGATTCAAAGATGTTGAAAATGAAGACACAAGAGAAGGAAATTTCTAACGTGTCACATTTTTCATTTCTTCTTCATCTAGCATATCAAACACTTGGTCAGAGGTTGATGACAGAAACAAGAAGACTGTGTAAATATAAGCTCTCTCCTCACATATTGACACATTGCATTTTTGGACCATCAATGATCATCATATGAATTGCTAATGTTATCTTGAAACATCAAAAGAAGTGTTATTTTAGTTGGATATTTCTACCTCAGTATTAGCAAAAGGTACCTCCATGGTGACCCCACAGCCTTGCAGGCCCATAGTAAAGACTGGATCCTCCATGGGGAAATCACCCATGCTAGCACTATATCCATGATGACCCTAGGTTACAATAAGTTATTGGTGTTGTCCATATACTTCCAAGATGTTTGAGAACAAAGTCTATGTCTGCACTTTCCCCTAAATCATCCTTCTGATAGGATGAAGTTTAGGAAAAATTACCATACTTAGCTCCAATGGTTAGAAAGTGACTCGAAGCTCCAATGCTAAAGTTGGGATGAGTTTGCAACCTCAGGAAGTCCTCAATCCTTAAGAAAGATGAGACAGGTCTGGAGGAGGAGTTGTCTACAAACACTCATCTAGAGGAAGATGAGTACGTCACATCTTGCATCATGTTCCATTTTGTTTCTTCAATAGATCCATACCCAATCACCTACTCAAAGAAAAGGGCAAAAGCCAATTACTTCAAATAAATTAAGCACAAAATGCAAACAATATAATGAAAATCATACCAATGGAGCATGTTCTAGACATAGATAATCTTCATTATAGATCAATAGTTGCTCACCAAACTAGTAAAACCACTCCATATACACATTGTATCTGACCTGGACACTGGCCAGGTCCCGCAAGGATTGATTGGTCCCATTATTAGGATCAATTAGCCCTGGGAGAGGATCAATCAGTATTTAACAACCTCATTCCATTAGTGAATTTCAAGCTTGTCTATATATAACACACCACCTATAGGTGACCCAAACTGGACCCTCTTCTTATCCAAGTCTAGGGTGTGAAAAAATGTGGAACAAACTACACTCACCAAGCCAAGCTAAAACATGTACAACATAATGATTCTAACCTAGAAAACACAAAAGAGCAAGGAAGTCGATGAAAGTGTTCATATACAAAGTAGATAGTATTAGAAAGTGAAATGAATTCATCTTCAACAGACATTCATTCCAGACCATCTCTTATATCTTATAAAATGACCTCTTGTTGTTCCCAAGCTGATACCAACACATCAGGAGAGGGGTAAATAATGGACCATGTGGACCACTCTAATTTGGAGGTCTTATGAGCCTAAAATTTTTATATCCCCAAAGATGAGAATTCAATATTAATTCAATCAAGCACAACTCATTAAAGCTTACTAGAAAATAAATGATAAAAAGTTATAAAAATATACCTCCAGTAAGCCAACAAAAACTCCCAATCTGTTCAAAGTTCATGTAGTTCCCTTCATAGAGAAGTCATCAAGTGAGTCAACAAGTGGGCATAAATGCCTCCACCCTCGTTAAAAGAAGGAATATTCTCAAAATCCATCAGAAAGGAGAACTAAACAATCTCTCCTTCATTTCAATTGTTGTTGCCTAAAATAAAACTAGTCGCTAGGAGAAAGAGGAACACCATGGCACATAAATTAGTGAAACAAGGGTCGCTCACACCTCTCACTTTTCCAGAGCTAAAGAAGGCATGGTGTAACCAAGTATACTTGACCATGTTCTTCGAGGATATACCTTCTACTATGGGTCTACTCTGGACAACTTAATAAGTCACTCCCATCCCCAAACTATCTCTATGGAAAACTTTTAATCTGGGTAATGCCGAAAACCATTCATCATAATATACTCTCTAGGGTTGATGGCTAACTCACAAATTTAGCACCAAAAGTACTAGTATTAGGGGAAAAACCTTAATAAGAGGGATGACACAAATCTTATTTCTATTCCAACATCTACACACATCATCGAAGCCAGTCTTACCCAACAATTCTAACTCTTGTTATAGAATCTCTACATATTGATGCATGAGCTCATCCCAACAAACTACTAGAGAAGCATCTGACACTTTGACTCCTGAAAAAGCAAAGAACTAACCAAACATCAAAATTGTACATAGAAGTGATCGAAACCCAAATTAAAATCGGCAATCTAAAGGGAATAGCAAGGATGAAAAAAACTTATAGTTATACCTCATTTCACACTCAACGTCCTTGATGATATACTTTGTCCACAATGGAATCCACATTGCCAAAAAAATGCTTAAGAGGAAGAAGTTATCCACAAATCCTATTTGCACATGCATGACAACTACCCAGAGAAAAAAAAATTCTACTATGATAGAAATACTATCAAATAATAAAACAATCATACATCGCTTAGAATAGGCCTCAGTTCCTACCCCAGCATCCTACTCTTCCATGATGAGACCCTCTTGGGGGATATCCACCTCCTCCAATGATTTGATCCACAAGTCACTATTTGTGATCAAATAGTTAAAAACACAACTACATTAGCTTCACAAAGCAAGCTTTATCAACATAATCATGCATTACATGCTAATACAAACATGTAAATGAAAAAATAGAAAAATTGTAAATAAGAATGTGAGATTGTTCATCTTCAATCTCCTAAATGCTAAGAAGCCAAATTTTGGTAATCAACACATAGGATCAAAATAAATAAATCCAAGGCTAAAAGTTGTATAGTATACCTCCTTGGAGAAGATTAAGGCTTGAAAATCACCAGATTTGACCTCAAAATGATAGATCTGGCACTCCACTACTGGTAGAAATTCCAACTACACCTAGCTAGATCTTGGGAATGGAACGTCATATTCCATAGTGCCTCTTTTTCATATAACATCATGTTCCATGAGCTCAATTATGTACTTTGCCACTATCATTGTCGTCTATGTGAGCTCGATCTCTTAATCGCTAATGTCGCTCGAAAATATTAGGAAATAAGGGTGATGTCCTAACATCCCCTTATTCTCCCTTTAAAACAAAATTTGTTGAATAAATTACAAATAAGTCCTTAGGTTTTTAGATAAATTTGATAAACCTTCTATCAATCATAAAAAATAAAAATGAGAACATTGCAAATAAAATACATAGAAAATTATGAAAATTTAAGATCTCCACATCGACATAGGAAAATAAAGTCTCGGATGGCCCACTTTTTTGGATCCAAAATCTTGATTTGAGGTCCCCACACTTTTTAGTTTCAAAATCCTTTGATCTCAACCAAACTCTAACTTTCAAAATTTCATGAGCATAGCTGACTCAACTCCTTTGAAATGCAAAGCTTAATCATAGGTATGTATCATCTTCACTTTTTGGGCCTAGAAGATGACCTTAAAAGGTACCATTGGGTCATGGATCATGACCTGAATCATACCATTTAATCCTATATCATGACCATGAACTATACAAAAGGTTCTAGAGCTATGACCTTAAAGTATTCCATCTTCAATAACAAACTTTTTGGGTCCTAGATCAATACCTTGAGCTATACCATTGTGCTTCATTAAAAGACCCTACCATAGACATGAAAATTAAGTGGGGTCATAGATCATGACTTTAAATTGTACCATCTCCACACATAAGTCCTTATCTTCAATAGGAAATGTCTTTACTTTATCTATCAAAATCTTTTCTTGAGCATGAAAATCATAGATTTACACACATCATATAGATAGAGTACATGTTTCCTTCTTTGCATCAATCCCTATCTTGTGTAGGCAAACTATTCTGCATCAAATCCCTATCTTGTTTAGGTAAACCATTTTGCATTTGAAAGCCTACCTCTAGTGGGTAATAAAAAAAATTCAGTTGAATACCTATCTAGGGTAGCTGCTTCATAAGTTGCTCTTTCAATTCAAATCCTACATCTGGAAGATGCCACATCTTCATTTTAATCCCTACACCTAGTAGGAATCATGATGCCGCCAAGATTAGTTGTTTTTTGAGATTTTTCTCCATGGGTAAAACATGTTCATATTGTAACATACCAAAATTTGGTATTAGAATTAATTTTGAGCTATCAATCAAATTGAAAATATTTTGTGTTAAATTTCCATTCAATTTCTCATTTCATTACATCCTACTAAACTTTGAGAACCAAACTATAATTTTTGCTCATTTTGATGTAGTCATTCCATTTGGGGCCCACACTCAAAACTTGAACCTATTTGGCTTTGGAATATCAAGAAAATATTAACCATATAAAAGAAATTGCTATTTAAAACATTAACAAGAGTAATTAAGGTAGTTAATGTATGCACAAATAATGGTTGTAGAAATTCTTGAGTCAGGTCTATGGAAAATGGACTCATGGTAAAAACCTTGAAATAACTGATATTTTTGTTTAAAAGTTAAGAAATGTAGAGTAAATTATTAGATATAACATTAGATATAGTTATTAGCTTAATATAATAGTAACATAAGTAACGCCCATCGCTTCCACACAAATCCTCATGCCTCCCTCTCCGTAACTCTATCATTGACGGCTGTTATGAAAGACCAGATGCCTTCTCTCCTGCCAAAGCCCCCTTCCCTTGACTAAAAACCCTATCTATATAGTGCATTCTCTCCAGCAGCAAGATTGGAAACACCACCGCAAGACTACAGACTTGCCTCCTTTTCCTACTTCGTCATCGAGACCCTAGAAACACCAACCAATCACGTCCATCGACCTCCTCCACTTCTCTCTACCTTAGCCAGCAACACGTTTCCTAACCCTTGACTTGGGAGTTGGCCTCCCAAGGTGCCCCTCCTCTAGCTTCCTTTCAGCTAGCCCAGCATCGAACATTCTACATAGAGTTGTAGACCACCCTATCACTGCCTAGCTCTCAGACCACTGCCACTATGCATTGGACCTGCAACTAGTTGAACAACGAACAATGGTATTGAAAATGATTTAGTCACATACAAGTTACACTCACTCCCAACGGTGATTTTGGAAAAAAATTGAGAGTTTTGCCTTTTTCAAGGTGGTATTGGCAGGTGGGGCAAGTGGTGAGGTGGTTGTGGCATTTTAGGGTAATTTTAGAGTGACATGGAGGGGTATTTATTGGGTGAGGTGGTTGATGGCGGTTATGTAATGAAGAAATAAATTTGTTTTACGTATAACTTCTGAACCGTGAGGAATTTTTTGAAGAAGTATAAACCGTTCAATTCCTTATAAAAATGCAACACAACAAGACCAATGTTGATAATAACTTTGAGAAAAAATTAAAAAAGTAGTATGTAGAGGTGATGTGATGAGAGAAAAAAATATTTTGTTTATAATTTCTAAACCGTGATGAATTTTTGAACAAATAAAAACCATTAAATTTGTGATATAAAATACATTCAAATAAGAGTAATGTTGATATACTTTTGAGGAAAGAGGTAAAAAAAGAGGAGGGAAGTGATGATGCGATATTATCTTGTTTTGGGTGTCAAATATCCATTTTTGGTCACAATTATCCATTCATTGGGTGTCATTGCATGTGTTACTAGACGTTGATTAAGTTCATCATATTTTGAGCATCATTAACTTGTTCTGGGTATTGATTACTCATGTTTGGAAGAACTTACTCATTCATTGGCATCATTTAATGTTCTACTGGATGTTGATTAAATTCATTGAGTTTTGGGTGACATTATCTTGTTTTGGGTGTCAAACATCCATTTTTGGGCATCGTTATCCATTCATGTTTGGGTGTCAATTAAGTTCATCATGTTTTGGGCACCCTTAACTTGTTCTGGGTGTCAATTACTCATGTTTGTGTGCACTTACTCATTCATTGGTTTCATTTCATGTGCTATTGGACATTAATTAACTTAGTTAAATTTTGGGCTCCAAAACTTATCCATTTTATTATGTTTTGCGTGCCATTATCTTATTTTGGGTGTCAAATATCCATTTTTGGGCGTAATTATCCATTCATTGGGTGTCATTGCTTGTGTTACAGGACATTGATTAAGTTCATCATGTTTTGGGCATCATTAACTTGTTTTGGGTGTTGATTACTCATGTTTGGGTTCACTTACTCATTAACTAGTGTCATTTAATGTTCTCCTGGATGTTGATTAAATTCATTGAGTTTTGGGTGTCATTATCTTGTTTTGGGTGTCAAACATCCATTTTTAGGTGTCATTGTCTTGTTTTAGGCATCAAACATCCATTTTTGGGTGTCGTTATCCATTCAATGGGTTTCATTGCATGTATTACTGAGTGTTCATTAAGTTCATCATGTTTTAGGCACCCTTAACTTGTTTTCGGTGTCGATTACTCATGTTTGGGCGTACTTATTCATTCATTGGTGTCATTTCATGTACTATTGTACATTGATTAACTTTGTTAAATTTTGGGCTCCACTATCTTGTTTTGGGTGTCAAATATCCATTTTGGGAACATTTATACATTCATTGGGTGTCATTGCATGTGTTACTAGATGCTGATTAAGTTCATCATGTTTTAGGCACCATTAACTTGTTCTAGGTGTCGATTACTCATGATTGGGTGCACTTACTCATTAACTGGCATCATTTAATGTTCTCCTGGATGTTGATTAAATTCATTGAGTTCTGGGTGCCATTATCTTGTTTTGGGTATCAAACATCCATTTTTGGGCATCATTATCTTGTTTTGGGTTTCGATTACTCATGTTTGGGTGCACTTACTCATTAATTAGTGTCATTTAATGTTCTATTGGATGTTGGTTAATTCCTTGAGTTCTGGGTGTCATTATCTTGTTTTGGGCGTCAAACATCTAGTTTTGGGTGCCATTATCTTGTTTTGAGTGTCAAACATCCATTTTTGGGCATCGTTATCCATTCATTGGGTGTCATTGCATGTGTTACTAGGTGTTGATTAAGTTCACCATGTTTTGGGAACCCTTAACTTGTTCTGCGTGATGATTACTCATGTTTGGGCGCACTTACTCATTCATTGGTGTCATTTCATGTGCTATTGGGCATTGATTAACTTCATTAAATTTTGATCTCCATTATCTTGTTTTGGGCATCAAATATCCATTTTGGGCACATTTATCCATTCATTGGGTGTCATTGCATGTGTTACTGGATGTTGATTAAGTTCATCATGTTTTGGGCATCATTAACTTGTTCTAGGTACGTTGTTTTTAGTTGCCAATTACCTTAGCTACAATTCAACACGTACAATATTTTTTTTGACTCCATTTGTATAATTTTGCATGTCAATGAATACTTTATGGGCATCAATGAACAATCTCTAGGTGTCAATTAACCATTGGGTGTCAATTCATGTGTAATTGTTAACTGTTCCTTTTTTTGATATTTGATTATCAATTCAATTTTTCTCTAACATTAGTCTTGTTTGAATGCATTTTCATAAGGAATCCGATAATTTTTATTTCAATATAAATTCATCAAGGTTCAAAAGTTATAGGCAAAATAAATTTATCTTTTACATTTTTTCTTATTAATATATTAATATTAGTCTTGTTAGAATGCATTTTCTGTAAGGAATCCAATGGTTTTTATTTCATCAAAAATTCATAACGGTTCAAAAGTTATAAGCAAAACAAATTTATTTGTCTATTACATAACCTCCCCCAACCACCTAATTAATACCCGCCACGTTTCATTTGTTGATTGAAGCGGAAAGGAAAGTGGAGAGGAGGAGACCGCAGCAGGAAAATGTGGTTTTGTTGCTGGTTTCTTCCGCACGTGACGTGCACCTAAGGCATGTGAGAGTAACAGAATTTTTGTCCCAATGACGCCCCTCTACAACTACAAGACTATCCTAATCATCATCAATTATAGGGCACCGTGAGACGAGGAGTGCCTCCACCTACACCTATTCTATTGATGGTAACTCCAACTATGACTACCTCCTCTCACTAGGTTGTAGAGGCATCTTTTTCCCCCTCCTCGTGATCTGCAACCATAATCTTGGCATGGCCTACACCATGTACTCAACTCATCGGCAACCTACAAATATTAGGCTCCCCAACAAACCCTAGTAGCCATTGCTCCCTCTCACCTTGCACCTCTTCAGCATGGTCACAAGGCAACACTGGCACACTTGTACACCTACCTCGACCATCAACAAACCACAACACCACCACACCAGCACTGCCACCCCTAGCCCTATAGTCCACCTACCTCTTCGCACCTTCACACTGGCTATGACACAACCAAAAAGCATCTCCCTTGTTTGGGTTTGCTCCTACAACCATCATTATCTCCCTGTCGTCCTACAACAAGATGACGTAGCCTCAACCTTACCTGCTCTAGATCAATTCATAGATCTCTAATCCTTACAGCTCACTGAACCATGCGTATGAAAAATCTTGCAATCTTTCTTTGAGAAAAGGTACTGAATTCTCAATTCCATTACTGAACTATTTATCTCCCTCTTGCATTTCATTTATACAATCTTGCAAAAGTGTTGAATAAATTCGTAATTAGCCTTTCCCTCTTGTTGAATTTCACCACCTACTAAATTGAATGTTGTACATTGTCGAGAATTTGAGAGTATTGGTTGATTTGATATTGGCACAAAAGTTTGAAATATTGTCTAAGAGCTTTGGCTCACTAGATTTGGCGGGTCACGACCCCCAACCCTACGTAGTGGATATGGGACAATTAGAGGTCCCATGGTACTGGTGACCCCCATAGGAGAAAGTGTCATTCTATCATAGAGGGGAGAACACTAGGAACCTAGACACTAGTGAAGACAAAATATTAGATTGATTGTGCCAATGGATAAATCATGTCATTTTGAATAATTTGACATTTTGATATTAGTTTTGAGAAAAATTATTTCATTTTGAAATCTTGATAATAGTTTTGAGAATCTCTTTCTTGCTTTCTAGTTGCCACTTTGAATTATTCTACCTTTTTAAAACTAGCACGGTGACTAGATTATCTCTTGTTGTTCCCTTAGTCCACCAAGCAATCATACCTAAATTTGATATCATAACTCTTTATTTTAAAAAAAGCTCAATAAATGGATTTCGTACCATCCTAGCTGGCCTTTATTTTCCCTTAAATGGGTTCCTTGTGTGATTTTGTTCCTCCGAGAACTCATGGATAGGTGATGAAGGAGAGATTAGAAGAGATGTGCAGCAGTTGTCCCCTACTAATGACTATATAGGAGTCAATGCCTTTTCTTAATCATGTAATATTATTTTTAAATCTTCCGCCGATCTGATGTAAAAGCATGATTGTAGTAAAGATTGTTTATACTTTTGATACATTTTGAAAAACTTTAATTGTAAAGATCAAGTCTTTACACATACTAAATCTTGTTAGAAACTTTATCACTTCTCAATTGTGTTTATATTAAAGAATATTTCTTCAATTTGTGTTTTCTACTTTCTACTTCTTATTTTCCTTAAAATCAATATTTGAAATAAAGTAAAATTTTTAATCGCTTATCATGAAGAAATCATATTTAACATCATATATGAATTCAGTCATCCACATCCAAAATAATATTCTAATATTTCAATATCTATTACTAAAATGGGTAAATAAAATGAAATATAAATATTATCACTCTCTTTTTATAAGTCAATACATCGTTAGGAGAATTTTGAGAATGGCAGACCTAGGGTTTGTCTATGGGAGCAGTGGCGGCCGTGGTTAGGTACACCATAACCAGACACTGGAGAACACATCTACACCAGTTGTGATGTGCAAACCATATGAAGGCGATGCAGACATGGATATGGCGCAACTCGAAGATGGCGCTACTAAACTCTCCTACAAGGATGCAACTACTGGAGGGGTGGGCGGCAAGTTAACATACTTGAACCCCATGTCACCAGATATGTTCAAGGACACAGACATATCCATGGATTTGTCTAGAGTTCTTCCTTCAATCATGATTCATCAGGATGTCATCTAGACTCTACTCAAGCCCTAGAAATTTGTAGACATCATCAAGGCAATAGGCATCATGTGGGCTTTCAAGTTCTGGTCAATATGATACAACTCCTCTGGCACCCATCAGAATCCTTCAGGGTTATTAACCTAGAGTAAGGCTACGACATAGTCCAATTCGCCAATGAACATGGCTATCTAGATGCCATGGTGGGAGGATCTTGGATGGTCTTTGGCAACTACATGTCAGTCCAGTCATGATTCCACTCATTCAGGCCATCAGACCCAATACCCAGGAAAATGGTGGTATGGGTTAGGGTTCCTGACCTTCCGGCTTTCCTATATCAGAATCAATTGTTATGGAGTGTGAGGAATCTAATAGGTAAAACCATCAAGATAGACTCCACTATAACCCAAGGAAATAGACGAAAGCTCACAAGAATTGCAATAGAGGTCAAAACCAGTAAACCCCTGCTACCTACTGTATTCATCGACAATGAGCACTTCAAACTGTAGTATGAGAACCTGCCCTCGGTCTGCATGAAGTGTGGAAGGGTGGGCCACATAGATATTGAGTGCAAGTTCCTCCCATCATCGTAGGATGCCACTACCTCCTCATCCAATCATGTCCCCCTCCTCAGAGTTACATACACCATGGAAATACATACTCAAAAATCGGAGAGGCATAAGGCACAAGCACAAAGCAAAGTTCCACAGAAGGTCCCCAGGAAAGTTGTGGGAAAAACCCAAGGTGATGGTAGCCTGATCTCAGTATCGGACAATGAAGTCTCATGTGTAGGGAATGATTGGGAAATAGTGATGAGCAAGAAGAAAAAAGGCAAGCCAAAAAACAAATTGTGTCATCTGTGACTAAAAAATGTGTACCTGAGGTGAACACTACCATCATCCTTGAAAAGGATGAGGTCAGTAAGGGAAGACCGACCTCAGTAGTGCCAGATTCTTCATACCAATTCCAAGCTTTAAGGACAGACACAGGCCCTCATCAGCATTTGTCACTCCTTCTATAAGGCCAAAGAAGAAATAGTTTCATGATGTTGAGAAACTACAAAATAGTCTATCAATATGTTCAAATCCCTAATAGAATCAGAAAGAAAGGGCGCACTCATGAACCACCCTTGAAGGATGCATCCCTTCCATCAAAAACCATCAGGACAACTCGTTCCTTGGAGTTCCCTGATGAAGAGGGATCCCTCCCAGGTAGATGTTACTATTTTTGTTGAAGATTCAGTCGATGCTCAGGTGGTGGGATTGTGCGACGTGAGTAATTAAGCTTCCCCACTCCCCTTTCTGCCTATTTTAATGAATATATGTTGTTGGAACATTCAAGGGGCAAGACAAAACGGAAAAGTAGGCCTAATGAAGGACCTAAAATTGTCACACAAACTCCAACTTCTAGAAACACTTGAACCACAATGTAGTGGTCTTATCGCATCTAGTATCATCAAGAAGGTGGGCTTCTCCTCCTCCCATAGGGTTGAATCCATTGGTTTCTCTGGTGAGATTTGGCTTATGTGTGACAGCTCATATTGCAACATTGAGATCTTTTACACCCATCGCCAGTTTTTTGATGAGTGCATACTCATCATGGAATTCAACTGCTTTTTTTGGAACAAAGTCAACTCCAATTCACTCTTTTAACCAAATATGAATCATAATGTGTAAAACTACTTGGATGATTCAATAATCAAGGTTTTAACTAAATATCTTTCATTTAATGCAGGAAAATCAAGCAACTCCATGCATACGGTCTCAAGACCGTTTGGATCCTTGCGGCCTCAAGACCGTTTGGGTCCACGCGGTCCCAAGACCGTTTGGTGGAATACACAAAGAACAAATGACGAAACTGGCTGCCAAAGAAAGCCATGCGGTCCCAAGACCGTTTGGTCCCATGCGGTCTCAAGACCGTTTGGTCCCATGCGGTCTCAAGACCGTTTGGTCCCATGCGGTCTCAAGACCGTTTGGTCCCATGCGGTACCAAGACTGTTTGGTCCCATGCAGTCTCAAGACCGTTTGGTCCCATGCGGTCCCAAGACCGTTTGATCACATGCGGTCCCAAGACCGTTTGGTCCCATGCGGTCCCAAGACTGTTTGGCCCCTTGCGGTCCCAAGACCGTTTGGTCCCATACGGTCCCAATACCGTTTGGTCCCATGCGGTCCCAAGACCGTTTGGTCCCATGCGGTCCCAAGATCGTTCGACGCAAGCACAAGGATCGATTAAAGAACTAAAGCCGCACGCCCACGCCAAGGCCAGGACCGATCGAAGGAAACTATTTAGTGCCCAAACGGTCCTCAAGGCCGTTTGGCACCCAAACGGTCTCCAAACCGTTTGGTGCCCAAACGGTCTCAAGACCATTTGGCGCCCAAACGGTCTCCAAACCGTTTGGTGCCCAAACGGTCTCAAGACCATTTAGCGCCCAAACGGTCTCCAAACCATTTGACGCCCAAACGGTCTCCAAACCATTTGGAGAAGATATTTCCAGCAACTTATCCAAACTGTTTGGGATCAGATCGGAACCTATAAATAGACCCTTAGAGTCCCCATTTGGGGGGATCGGATCCGGACGCCGATAGGCTGCCAAAGCACCACCCCGATCAAGTTCCACTCCATCTACTGCTGGTGTTGCATCCAAGGAGGCCAAGAAGAGAAAGAAGATGGAGCAAGGAGTGCATCTTCTTCACTGGGCTGCGTCCACCCTCTGCACTGAGCTCATGGCGGATCTATCTTTCTCTCCTATCCTTCTTGTATCTCGCATCATGAGCGAGTAGTCCTTTTTCACTGGGGTGCGGGGACTAGCCCCGCTGCCCATGCAAACCCTATTCTTTTGTTAAACTTTCCATGGCAATGTATATAACTCTTCATTTTGTAGTTTATCATTAAGCTTGTAGGTTGGTTATGTACTGGTTTCCACCTTTGTGCTCCCTATGTTGCGAGAACTTCAATGCATGGGTATGAACGTCGTTTAGCATGTTAGACTCATTGACGAGAACTTCTGATCGGATTTCTTGAGGTCGTAAGTGTATGATCCGCAAGGGGACGAGCCATCTAGCCTTCGGGACGCTTCTGTGCGCCTGACGCTCGTATGAGGGGTTCACAGCCTTAGTTGGATTTTGTATCTTCTTTCTATTCGTCGATGTTTACTCGTATTATAATCGCTTATTTGCTTAACGGTTGACGCGGTTGACTCCTTGACGAGAACTTCCGATGGGATTCCTTGAGGTCGTAAGTGTATGATCCGCGAGGGGACGAGCCATCTAGCCTTGGGTGATGCTTCTGTGCGCCTGACGCCCGTATGGGGGGTTCGCAGCCTTAGTTGGATGTTGTATCTTCAGATTCGTAAGACATGTGATCCGGATGGTGACGAGACATGTGATGCCTATGGTGATGCTTACGCGGACCTGACGCCCATATGGGGGGTTTTGCAGCAGCTCTATTTGAAGTGTTGTTTCTTGCCTGGATTGTTTGCAGAGGAGTTTTTTTGTGTGTGTAGCGGTGGTCAAACCCGGTACCATCCCAGCGATTCCATATCATTGATCCAAACCCATCTTTTAATTCAGCTTTTACTTTCCTGCATTTAGTTTAAACAAACCAAATCAAACTATTGTTCTAAATATTAGTTTTACTAGGGCTAGATCTAACTGACAAGGATTCTTAAAAATGTTGTCCTTTGGGTTCGATCCTCAACTATACTGCGATAAGACTCGTCCTCTTGCGGGTGGTATTGTTGCACTTAGTTTTGGTAAAATCTCGGGGATTTCAGCCCCGGGTGAATTTGTTAGTGCATTCAAAAAATTACATCATTATCCATTGCAAAGTTAATAATGAATGTCATCTTATAGTGTTATACGCTAGCCCAAACTCTACCAAGTGTAGATTCTTGTGGAACTAATTAGAAGAACTCTCTGCAAGATCTCATCATCCTGGATAGTCCTCGGCTATTTCAACACCATGCTCGATACCTCCAAGAAGATAGGTGGAACTTATTTCGAAAAATATGCATCCAATCATTTCAATGAATGCCTTCTGAATACGTGTTTATTCGATGGGAACAACCAAGGCTAGTTTTTCACCTTTTATAGGGGACGGGTTAAAGAGCGCCTGGATTACACGATCATAATTGTTGAGTGGATGCAAGCCTTCCCAAATGCAACACTGGATGTTCTTCCTTACATCAACTCTGACCATAATCCTCTACTTCTCTCAAACAAAGCTACAAGTGCTAAGAAGAAGTACGTCCTTTGAACTAAAGGAAGCTGGTGAATAACCCCCTCCTTCCACTCTGATGTCCTCCCCAAGTGGAACAACAACCTCCCCTTCAATGATGCTCTCCAAGCCTTCAAAGTAGTAGCATACAAATGGGATCGTAGGAGAATCAAGAGCCATTACAAAGAAAAATACATGCTATTATGGAATATTAATACATGTCTAGTATCCTAAAAATAGCCCAATGCCATTGATTCCATTGACAAATGTATCATCTTGCAGGAAAGGTGCAATCAACTCCTCTTACGGGAGGAAGCAGATTGGCAACCACGAGCCCATATTGATTGGCTTACTCTTGGCGATAGAAACACCAAAAATTTCACTCGTATGTGAAAGCTCGGCGTCATTTCAACAAGATTACCAGATTTAAGAATGTTTAAGATGAGTGGGTGTCTTCCCCCAAAGGCATCCAATCCATCATCGCTAACTTCTTTGCCGGTCTCCTTACCTCTACCTTCAGGCCCGATCCCCTATAGTTAGCTTCTTATGTAGGTGCCTTCCTTCCTCTCCCACAGAATGTTTCTAACAGGCTTGTTGCAATGCCCACAACCAAAGAAGTGAGACATACACTCTTACTCATGGCTCCGTCAAAGGTTCCTGGACCAAATAGCACGTACAATGAGTTCCTACAGAGCAACTGGCACATAGTAGATGGATCAATTATGAAAAACTTTAAGAAAGTATTCACCTCTGAAGAAATTGAAGAGGAACTGGCAGATTCTCATATGGTCCTAATCCCCAAAACTAAAACTCCCCAGATTTGCAGTGACCTTCACCCCATATCATTGAACAATGGCTACTCCAAGCTTATTTCCAAGGTGTTGGTCAAACACATAAAGACTCTCCTTAATGATTGGGTCTCCCCATCCCAATCATCCTTCATTCCAGGAAGACTTATAAGTGACAACATCCTCCTTATGCAAGATGTCATCCACTCGATGAAATCCAAAGCAACCAGGAAAAAGTGGATGTGTATCAAGCTAGCCTTATCTAAAGCCTTCGATTTTATGAGTTGGGATTTTATAAATGACACTCTTCAAAGAACAAGCCTTCCAACCAACATTTGCAATATCATCATGCAAATAATAACAAAAGGATCTACCTCAGAGCTATGGGAAGGTGTCCCCCTTCAACCCTTCAAGGCCTCCCAAGGAGTTAGACAGGGCGACCCCATCAGCCCTTCCATCTTTGTCTTATGCATTGAATGCTTGAGCCAGGAATTTTCAAATGTAGTGGCAAAAGATAGGTGGAAACCAATGATGTTATCAAGAGGAGGCACAAAAATCTCCCATGTTCTTTTTGCTGATGACATTCTTCTAATGGGTGAAGCCTCAATCTCCTAGGCAAATACCATCAACGACATCCTCACAAAATTTTCTCAAGTTTCAGGACAAGTCATCTCTGCCAAAAACTTTAAATGCTACTTCTATGAAAATACACCTGTTGGCTAAATTGACATTAGCATAATCCCTTTTGTTTTGATAATGACAAACATTTCATTCTTGTGGTTTTAGCGTGCTATTTGAGTATTTCAGGAGCAAGCATATAAGGTGGTGGATAACAAAGACTTGGAAGAAACAATTTGATAAAATCGCTTTATTTTCATGATTGTAATCAAATGTAAATGCTTGTACAAGTATATAATGTACAAGTAATTAGATATCATGTAAATCAAGCGTTTAGATCTTCCCTATCCACTCACAACACTTAGATAGGCCATTCCCCAAGATAGTATCACAATTTCACATTGATACACACACTTAGTAAATGAATACATTGAGTCAGTAATATTCTCGGTCGACAAATCGTCGATCGAGAAAATATCGGTCGACAAATCTTCGACCGAGAAACTCTCGGTCGACAAAATCTTCGATCGAGAATAGACCCTACTAGCCGTTAGACCCAGCAGACAAAGTGGTTGGGAGTTGGAAATGAACGTTGTAAACACTTGCTCCAGGAGGTCCCTTGGTCGACAAATCTTCGACCGAGAAGGACTCTTGGTCGACAAATTGTCGATCGAGAAAAGTTATGTCTGCACTTTTCAGGGTCAATTAAATAGCCGTTGCAAATGCAATTAGTGGACACATAACGGCTAGTTGAGCACTAAGAACCCCCTAGAAAGTGTCTAGAATGTCCTTAAGCACTTTTAGGTCATTCCTATAAATAGGACATGCCTTAGGACACCTAAATACACCCAAGCTACACATGTTCTACACTTGAGATTGAATACTCATTGGCAATCTGTTTTGAGTAATAGAGCAATTCCTACATTGGCTATTCATTCCCATTGCTCCAACTTCGTGTCCTATAGGCTAGTATCTCCTATCCACAATACTTACTCTTCTACATACATTGGTTAGGAGATCAAAACGCTTGATATAGGAAATCAAGCCTTGAGCTACAAGTGGTATTGTAATTTCTATTTTCTTTCTTGTTCCTTTGTATCTTTTGTATTCTCCTTGCTACTCCTAGGGTTGGAGGTTGCGGATTGGAGAAGGTTCTTCTCGGAGGAGAAGGTGGACTTCAAGATACTTCAAGAAGGCTATCGCAACGGGAAGCTACTTCAAGAAGGTTATTGCAACGGGAAGCTACTTCAGGAGGAAGGCTGCTTCAAGGTTGGTGCAATTACTTCTAGGTGAAGGCTGCTTCAAGGTTGGTGCGATTACTTCGAGGTGAAGGCTGCTTGAAGGGTTTAGGGAGAGAATTGTAATTTTATGTAAAGTCCTTGCGAGGTAATAAAATTAAATTCTTTCCAAATCCCGGTTGGGTAAGCAACCGGGTAGTGGACTGACTGCCTTAGTATTTGCTAAGGTAGGAACCACTCTAAATCCTTGTCCCCTTGTCCAATATTTTTGTGATTGGTTATTTGAGTTAAATAATTGTTTAAACTTGTTTAAAACTCTATTCACCCCCCCTCTAGTAGTTTTCAATTGGTATTAGAGCAGGCTTCAAGGAACCCTAACCAGGTCTTGAAGAATGGAGGTTGATGGTGATTACAATCGCAACAAAAGGTGCAGCTTGAACAAATCTACAATATGTTGCAATTGGTGCTTAGGAACAAGCCACACAACAACTAGCTGCCCATGGAGATCAAAGAAGGAAGATGAACACAAGGATTGTCTTATTGCTACAACTAGTGAAGAAGAAGAAGAGGTAAGTCTTTTTTATTTATATAAAGAAGAACTAGTTGCTAGTCTTGAAGAGACACATAACAAATATTTTGAGTGCAAGAAGAAACCAAAGAAATCCAATAAAGAAAATGATGAATTAAATGCTAGACTTCTTGCTCTCACATCTGAAAATGAAGATTTATATGCTAAATTAAATGATCTTGGTTTTGAAAAAGATAGCATTATTTCTGAAAATCATACTTTGAAATCATCTCTAAGTAGTAGTAATGTGAAGATTTTTACTCTAGAAACAAATTATGATCTTCTATCTCAAGAAAAGGTTGGATTACTTGCAAAATTAAATGATCTTCAAAAACAACCTGTCTTGTGTACACATCTAGATTATGATAATATAGTGAAAGAAAGGAATTCTTTATCATCTAATCTAGATCAAGCAAAACTAGATATTAAGAAAAGAATGGATGAGATTGCTAAGTTGCACCAAGAAGTTAGTAGGTTAAGCAACAATGGAATCCTTGATAAAATATTGGATGATTCCTATCATCAAATTGGGAGAAGAGGACTAGGTTACAAGCCTAAGGGGAAATCTTATCAACAACTTAGTTGGAGAAAGACACAAGAACATCAATCACTATATGTACCTAAAGGAACAAATACATTTGTACCAAAGAACAACCTAGAACAAAACCATAGAAAAAGACTTGAGGTTGATTCTATATGTTGCCATTATTGCTTACGTCTTGGACACTACTCTTTTTCATGCCCATACAAGAAAAAGGATGTTGAGTTGGTATGGGTTCCAAAACCCCCAAATTGAATTGATTAGACTAAGTTGAGATATGACCAAAGACTTTAAATTGCATATCTTTATGTCTATCTCAACTTAACATAAAGAGATAACAAAATGATTCAAGTAATTAAAATTTCTAACTTGAAAATATACAATCTTAAACAAACCCACAGAGACACATCTTTGAAAATTTATCTAAATTAATGTCCTTAAAACTTAAAGATTTGAATATGATTAGTTGAGATTTGATCTAACGTTACTTTGATATTTCTATGTTTATCTCAACTAAAAATGATTTTTAAATTGCATAATTGAATTAAATATAGTCTATGTTTTTTTTGGAAGCAATTAACAGTTCTAAAAATAGTACAGAAACCTTGTCGGTCGAGAAATCTTCGATCGAGCTGTCACTCGGTCGAGAAATCTTCGACCGAATAGGTCACTGATTTCAGTCTGTAGTAAAATTGCTGACTAATTTGATTGATCAAGTGGCTATCTATTTGCTATTAATGACTGTTTTACATGCAAAACAAGTTGAAGATCAATTTTGAAAATAAATGATATCATTTCGATTGATCCTCTAAATAAGGTAAAACTGAAAATCATGTTTAGAAATCACTATTTTCTAATAAAAGCATCTCTTGGTCTATCTATATAGAAATCATGTGTTATGACATTTAGTTTAAATGATCACAATCATTGTATTTCATGAAATTATCACTTTATTGTTCTATCATTACACCATGGATATGCTTCATCATGATCATTATGTTTCATTGGTTTGTCTAAAATAATCTTTGATTCATATATACAAACCATGAATGGATATTATTCTTGATCATTGTGATTCAGATAAATTGAAAATGCCATTAGCATAAAAGCATCTTGACATAATAAACAATGATTGTGGACATAGCTTGTGATAAAATAATGATGTTTCTATGACAAGCCAAACGGTGCCTCTTAGAACAAAAATATTAATGTTTTTATCTATTTGTTTGTTCTAAGAAATCAAAAGCAAAAATCTTGACTTTAAGATATTAATCT
This sequence comes from Alisma plantago-aquatica, assembly GCA_963693085.1. Lineage (NCBI taxonomy): Eukaryota > Viridiplantae > Streptophyta > Magnoliopsida > Alismatales > Alismataceae > Alisma > Alisma plantago-aquatica. Next base: position 565,990,508 of record OY856415.1, read on the forward strand.
TGCTTTCAAAATATATGTCTCTAAAGAATCTTATGATTAATATGAAAATAAGGGTATAAGAAGAAATGTGATTTAATATGTACCCATAGAAAAGCTTATGAAAACATCATTCACAATGAATGTAAAACATGCGTTCTAGAAAAATCAAGGACAAAGACTTCACTATGATGCTCATATTAAGTCTTCATAATAGGTATATCTTAATATGCTTCAAATAGATATTTATTTAAAGCTATCTGCAGAAATTATACTTCACATATGAATGTTTAAATTGGAAATATGTAGAATTTGCCTCTTGGTTGAAATTAAAATTGACCAAGGGGCGCTATGGTCGTAGTCAAGGACGACCTAAAATAAGCTTTGACAAAATGTTTATATTGACATCATTTTATTGTACTTAATCTTAGTATACGTTTGATAAAGGTCAAAATCAAAATTTAAAATCATTTGTGACCTTAGAAGCCTTAAATTGTAAGATTAAGGGGGAGCTCATAAAAACAAATTTGATTATTTGATTAAGAACCGTACAAAAATATTGTAAACATCATTTGAAGCCTATTATGACCTTAGTATTTTTACTCTTGGTTATGAAGAAATCAAAAAATTTCATAAAATGATATATCTTGTTCTTAAAGGAATTCTCTAGACAAATTAGGGGTTAACATCCCGTGCATTTGGCTACAGAAATTTTTATGTACTCTAAGATTAAAGAATTCTCATTTCATTTTTAGGGCTTAACATCCCTTGTAAAATGGATGAGAAATCAATACACAAATGCCATGAACCTAAAAGGAACTCATATCATTTCAAGGCTTAACATACATTGCAAATGAGTGAGAAATAAATTATGGCTAAATTTAACAATCATTGCTTTGCTTTAATCCCTTGTTTTCTAATTGAATATCTCTTTAAGGGGGAGCATACCATAAAATTAAGGGGGAGAAATAAAATCTATTATATTGGATATCTTTTTGAAATGACAAAGGGGGAGAAATAATATGAAATCAAAAACATAAAATAAAAATATGAGTTTCATAATATCTCAGCCAACATCCACTTGCAAAACAAGAATGGCTACAAAAGGTAATCTTCAGGTATGTAACTCACATGATTTATATTTCCTTATTTTATATTTAGGAAATGTTTGTCATCTTCAAAAAGGGGGAGATTGTTGGCTAAATTGACATTAGCATAATCCTTTTTGTTTTGATAATGACAAACATTTCATTCTTGTGGTTTTAACGTGCTATTTGAGTATTTCAGGAACAAGCATATAAGGTGGTGGATAACAAAGACTTGGAAGAAACAATTTGATAAAATCGCTTTATTTTCATGATTGTAATCAAATGTAAATGCTTGTACAAGTATATAATGTACAAGTAATTAGATATCATGTAAATCAAGCGTTTAGATCTTCCCTATCCACTCACAACACTTAGATAGGCCATTCCCCAAGATAGTATCACAATTGCACATTGATACACACACTTAGTAAATGAATACATTGAGTCAGTAATATTCTCGGTCGACAAATCGTCGATCGAGAAAATATCGGTCGAAAAATCTTCGACCGAGAAACTCTCGGTCGACAAAATCTTCGATCGAGAATAGACCCTACTAGCCGTTAGACCCAGCAGACAAAGTGGTTGGGAGTTGGAAATGAACGTTGTAAACACTTGCTCCAGGAGGTCCCTCGGTCGAAAAATCTTCGACCGAGAAGGACTCTCGGTCGACAAATTGTCGATCGAGAAAAGTTCTGTCTGCACTTTTCAGGGTCAATTAAATAGCCGTTGCAAATGCAATTAGTGGACACATAACGGCTAGTTGAGCACTAAGAACCCCCTAGAAAGTGTCTAGAATGTCCTTAAGCACTTGTAGGTCATTCCTATAAATAGGACATGCCTTAGGACACCTAAATACACCCAAGCTACACATGTGCTACACTTGAGATTGAATACTCATTGGCAATCTGTTTTGAGTAATAGAGCAATTCCTACATTGGCTATTCATTCCCATTGCTCCAACTTCGTGTCCTATAGGCTAGTATCTCCTATCCACAACACTTACACTTCTACATACATTGGTTAGGAGATCAAAATGCTTGATATAGGAAATAAAGCCTTGAGCTACAAGTGGTATTGTAATTTCTATTTTCTTTCTTGTTCCTTTGTATCTTTTGTATTCTCCTTGCTACTCCTAGGGTTGGAGGCTGCGGATTGGAAAAGGTTCTTCTCGGAGGAGAAGGTGGACTTCAAGCTACTTCAAGAAGGCTATCGCAACGGGAAGCTACTTCAAGAAGGTTATTGCAACGGGAAGCTACTTCAGGAGGAAGGCTGCTTCAAGGTTGGTGCAATTGCTTCTAGGTGAAGGCTGCTTCAAGGTTGGTGCGATTACTTCGAGGTGAAGGCTGCTTGAAGGGTTTTGGGAGAGAATTGTAATTTTATGTAAAGTCCTTGCGAGGTAATAAAATTAAATTCTTTCCAAATCCCGGTTGGGTAAGCAACCGGGTAGTGGACTGACTGCCTTAGTATTTGCTAAGGTAGGAACCACTCTAAATCCTTGTCCCCTTGTCCAATATTTTTGTGATTGGTTATTTGAGTTAAATAATTGTTTAAAATTGTTTAAACTCTATTCACCCCCCCCCCCTCTAGTAGTTTTCAACACCTAGGCCCACTATCCAAGCTGTCAGTAGGAAGTTGGGAATCCCATGGACATCAGACTTGGGAAAATATCTGGGTGTGCCCATCCTCCATCATCGGGTCAACAAGGAAATGCATATTGATATTGTTTCTTCAATATGTAATCATATGAACAACTGGTCACTGAGACACCTCTCTCTTGTGGGCAGAATCACACTGGAAAAAATTACTCTCCAAGCTATTCCCACATACACAATGCAATATGTCCAATTGTCACCCTCTTTGTGTGATGACATCAACAGGCACATTAGAAAATTCATTTGGTCAGGCACCTGGGAGCACAAAAAGTTGTCACTCATCTCTTAGAAGAAATTCACCTCTAATAAAGACTTGGGAGGTCTTGGCATCAAGGATGCTTGCGATCAGAACCAAGTGCTCATGCTTAAAAATGTCTGGTCCTTCCTTAACCATCCATGTAAGCTCTAGGTGAAGGTCATGAAAGAAAAATATGCCCACAATGACAGTATTACTAAGAAGCCTGGTTCCTCCGCTTGGAACTTTATAAAGAAACACATACCCATCGTCCAAAGAAATATCTACAAGGTGATTAATGATGGTAAATCCACTTTTGTCAGGACCAACTGATGGATCTAGGGCAAATATATTCAGGAGATTCAACAAGATTTCCAAGTACCTACTAATCTTGAAACGTTGAAAGTGAACTCTATGAAGCTGGATAATGATGAGTGGGATTGGGGTTTCATACATCAATACCTCCCTTAAGAAACTTGTAGAAGTATTCAATCCATACATGCACCTCTTGCAACTAGTGGGAAAGATACACGGGGATGGCCTCTAGAGCAATCAGGCACCCTAATGTCCAGGTCTGCCTATCGGTGGATTTACGAACACAAGGATTACTAAACTCTAGGTAATTGGGAGGATATATGGGCCGCCCCTCTTCTAGCCAGAGTGTGGGTGTTTCTTTGGTTCCTATAACACAAGGCTCTTCTCACAAACATGGAGAAGCAACGACGACATATGGACATCTGTGAAACTTGACCTCTATGCAACAATGCACAAGAAACTATAGTGCATGCCCTAAGAGATTGCAGCTATAGCAAACCCATCTGGCTTGCTTTGAATGTCAACAATGTCTTCTTCTTACTCACAGAGGATGGGTGGATATCTAGAATCAACAAAGTGCCTAAATAATTCAATACATCATCCCCAATCCTCCAAATCGCCTATTGGCACATTTGGCAGTGTAGAAATGAGCAAGTGCACTAAGATACTTTGAAACCTCCATCATTCAAGGTGGATTTCATTAAAAATTGGGCAATGACTATTCAAGATAATTCAAGGTTATCTAGAAAATCCAGTCCTTCACTAGCTACGAACCATTTGAATATCAAACCTCTCCATGGGTTCAACTATTACATTATGGTGGATGCATCTTTCATCAACCAGTCACTGATAATGGAATTGGCATCCATGCGGTGGATAAATGGGGGATCTACTGTCATGGAGGTGGTTTTCACCTAGAATGATCTTGTGCACTTGAAGCAGAACTCTAAGCAGCCATCCATGGCCTAGAAATGTGTGTCAAAGAACTGGCATAATTTCATTCTCCTATCATACTCCAAGCAAGTTGTCACTGTGGCAACTTCTACCTCTGAAACCATAGGAAAATTCAATCTATATGCAAGGATGATCAAACACCTTCTAAGAAAGAGATGGAATCCTTAGAAAAAGCATATCCCGAGAAACAAAATTAGTGTAGTTGATTACTTGGCAAAACATGCTCATCTTTTCTCTAAATGTTTTTCCTATTCTGTTAACAAACCAAACTGGCTCAGCTCGAACACTCATGTAGACTTGGAGTCAATTCTCTCCTGTACTAGAGAGTAGGCTCAATAAATGATCTCTTTGGTTGGGAAAAAAATACATCATTAAGAGAAATTTTGTATCAGAATACTCATCCATATTGAGGAAAACGATGCATCAAAAATTCATTCACATTTATTTTTTGTTTCTTTTTGCATTATGATGTGGGATTTTTATCGCACTTACAAACTCACCCAGGGTTGAAATCCTCAAGTTTTTACCAAAACCAAAGTACAATAATACCACCCGCAAGCAGACGAGTCTTATTACAGTATAGTTAAGGATCGAACCCAAAGGACAATGTTTTTAAGAATCCTTGTCAGTCGAATCTAGCTCAAGTGAAACTAATATTTAGCACGATTGATTGATTTGAGGTTAGTTAAACTAATTGCAAGAAAGTCAAATCTGAATTAAAGTTGGATTTAGATCAATGATATGGATTGTTGGGATGGTATCGGGTTTCACCACCGCTACACACGCAAACACATTCAATCACAAACAATCCAGGCAAGATATATTAATCCAAATAGAGCTACTGCAGAACCCCCGGTTAGGGCATTATGTTCGCGTAAGCATCACCTTAGGCATCAGATGTCTTGTCACCAATCGAATCACTTACTTACGACTCTGAAGAAATCTCATTCTATTTCTAGTTTTGGAGTCAACCGCATTAATCGATCAGCAAGCAGGTGATAGATCTACAAACTAACATCGACGATAAACAAAGATGATACAAAATCCAACTAAGGCTGTGGTCCTCCCTGAGGGATGTTTAGATCACAGAAGCGTCACGGTAGGCTAGATGTCTCATTCTCTAACATATCATACACTTACAACCTCAAGGAATCTTATCAAAAGTTCTCGTTAGAGTCGAACTTTGTAAACCACCATTCTGTCCCACATATAGAAGATTTCGCAATATAGGAAAGAACAAGATGAAATCAAGTAGATAATCAACTAAAAACATACCAACTAACAACAAAATGGAAAGTTATATATATTTCCATAGAGAGTTTAACAAAAGAACATAATTTTCATGGGCAGTGGGGCTAGTCCCCACACCCCAGTGAAAATGTACTACTCTCTCATGATGCGAGAAACAAGAAGAATGAGAAAGAGAGAGAAATATGCCATGAACTCAGTGTAGAAGGCAATCCCTACTCAGTGAAGAAGATATGGCCTCCTACATCATGTTAGAGTAGATCTGGACGCGAACGGGAGATGTCAAGACAGACTGGACAGTGTCCCTCGCTCTGTCTTCCTTCTCTCCTCAGCCTCCTTGGTTGCAACATGGGTAGTAGGTGGAATGAAACTGGCGTGGATGGCACTGGATTCGGATTGGACCTGTGTACAGGCATCCTGTCGGCGTCCCGGAACCGATGCCTGAAATGAGGACCCTAGTGGTCATATTTATAGGAACATGGCAAGTCTTCACATTTTTAGTCTGTTTCCAGTCCAAATAGTTTGGCAGATATTTTTTCCCAAACGATCTTGTAAAATGTGACCAAACGGTCTTGAGAAGCAAATGGTTTGTAAACCGTTTAATATCAAACGGTCTTCATCAACATTCGGTCTTCGAGTCAAAGGCATCAAACAGTCTTCGTATTGTGTTGCTCATTCGATTTGCAAGTGCACACCCTTTTCATTCAGTTTGGAAACCGATAGACCTCCAAACGGTCTTGTATAAAAGGGGCAAATGGTCTTCAAGTCAGCAGATGCCCAAATGGTCTTCTATGCTAAACGGTCTTGTGTTTCATGGTTGTTGGTTGTTCGGTTTGCAGGTGAACTCAAAAGACCAAACGATCTCGAGGTGGCTTCCTCCATTCAGTTTCCGTTGTCTATCCCAAATGCTTTGAGACCATTTAGTAGTGCCAAATGGTCTGCATGATCACCACAGAGATCACAACACAGTGGAGGGTAGATCTAGGCTGATCTGAGGACGGCAGAGGTAGGGGTAGAAGGTGCGGCAGTTTCTGCAGCAGCAGGTGTGACGGGGTCAGAGTTGCTGCTTGACAGGGTGGATTTCTAGGAGCAAGGCGCCGCCAGAATATGATATATCGAAGAAAAGAGGTGCTTCTCGGTAGAGGTACAGAGGTAGAAGACAATGTGCCACGTCCGTGGTGAGGCACCACGGTCGTGGTGATGTTGTTGTCCCACGGTCGTGCCGCCTTGCACGGGCATGATGGGTGAGTAATCAGGCTCTGATGGCATTGTGCCACGGCCGTGGCATGACACCACAGTCGTGGTGAGGCTACTGTCACATGGTCGTGCTGCCTTGCACGGGCGTGGCAGGTGAGGGAGGACAGGCACTAAGGTTGGTTCACCACGATCGTGGCGGGGACAGTGGACCACGTCCGTGGTCGCCCAAAATGGTCATGGTCATGGCTTTGCCTCAAGGTCTTGCATTGCTCGATCCCTCATGGCTGGGTTATGCCTCCAATCAGTCTCTTCTGGTCTATCGGTCTTGAGTCTGAATGGGCTCAAATAGTCTTGAGACTGAATGGGCTCAAACGATCTTGAGACCAAATGGGCTCAAACCGAATGGATGGATTTGTTTGGTTAGATCGATTGGACAGAACCAAGGGTGAGTGAAGATGGGCCCCAGCTGATTGTTCATCTTTATCAAGACCTACATTAAGTCAACATACATTCGGTTAAGACCTTGATAATCAAATCAATTGAGTAGTTTTGCACTTTATGATTCATATTTATATCTAATGAGTGAAATAGTATATATAGAGTTGAATTTGTCCCAAAGTGATAATTGAATTCCAAGATGAATATGCATTCATAAAAATACCCTGAACTTAAATGTTGCTCGTCCTCGAGTAACACAAAATCTAAAACAGTCGCCAAATGAATACTTTCAATTCATGTGATTACTTCATCTTCACATCATGAATATTTTCTTTCTGCTCAATATGACTCAGTATCTCAACCTCCTGAGACCACTAAACACATTATACCATATCTTCGTTCCTGAGTTCATTTTCCGAAATCACTTCCTCCTCACTTTTTCCAACAACAAGCATGTCAAAGAGTTTTGTAAGAGTCCAGAGATGCTCGTGGAACAACAAGTGTGGATTTGATCTAACACTGGTGTTTTTCAGGATAGGGTAGGCAATAATTATACCATTAGGTAGAAAAGGGAGTGAATGATGGTATGCAAGGAAGAAATAAATCTCTCCTCTATTCGACTCAAGATTTTTATTTTATGATTTACAATTTCATTTATTGCATTTTTTGTCTGAATCTCTCCTCTATTCGACTCGAGATTGCATTTCTTTTTGTGTGCACGTAGGCATCTTTTTGTTTGCGAATCTCTCCTCTATTCGACACAAGATTGCATTTTTGGTGGTAGGTCCCTGTTTATTTGTTAGGGGTATGGAAGAAGCGGATACAGAGGAAAGTGGCATGCCACCCCAAACTTAGGGTTTGGCACAATTTTGGCTATTTTTGTTTATTTTTGATGAATGGAGGGATACGAAGATGATAGAAGAGGTGTAGAAGAGAGTTTAGATCAGAATGCAACTTGATTTACAATTCAGTGCACCGGGTTGTTCTCTTTATCGTACTCTGCTCAAATAATGACTTGATGAGGATCCAGTGGAGATTCCATGTTATTGTTCCACTAGTCAGTTAGGAAGCCCGACGTGTTTGATCCCTATCAGTTTGATAGACGCTTATCATTTTTGCATAAGAATCATGATGTTAGGAATCATAAGCTTCACAAGATGATTTCAATCAAAAGGCTTGTTTCAAAAAGTGGTCCTTTTGAGGATCTACTTCGAATAAGGAGAGTATAATGATTCAAAATGCATAGAAAGATAGTTAGTTACTCCTAATGAAACCAGGAAGTGTCAAAAATTTATCAAGTATCTGTTCAAATTCTTTGAAAGCTTTAAATTTTTGAAAATTTATTTGAAAATTTTGAAAATTTTGGTCAAAGATGCGGAGATGAAAGTCTAAGACTAATTTAGATGGGTGAAGGTGGAAAGAAAGATACATACCACCCACCCTCCACCCCGAACTTAGAGATTTGCTCGTCCCGAGCAAACCCTAAATCCAAGATGGAGGGGAAAATTCATGCCAGAATGACCACTAGATGTGGTTGCGTTCCAATCAGCGTGCATCCTCTTATCTGAAAATCTCAAAGGTAAAGAGAAATTAGATCTTAAAATAGCATCTTGCGATGCAAATTTTATTTAATGAAAAATTAACTAGAAGGTAAAATCAAAATTGAAGAATCATTCTAATATGAAAAGAAAAGTAAAACGAATTTATTTGTCGGGTTGCCTCCCGACAAGCACCATTGTTCTATGTCGATGGCTCGACTGAGCCCTTTACCTTTACGGTGGATCCTTTGGATCGGTGAGTTCCAGCATTTCTTTAGTGCCTATGTCATTTGAGGTGAAATATCTCTTTAAGTGATGACCATTTGTTACAAATTCACCTGACTTTTCACTCCATAATGAGAAGGCACCATGCGTGGAGTTGCTCTTGACGATATATGGTCCAGACCAGCATGAGCGGAGTTTTCCTGGGAATAACTTCAACCTTGAGTTGAATAGCAGAACTTGGTCTCCCACTTGTATGTCTTTTCTTTTCAGATGTCCAACGTGCCAAAGTTTTGTGCGTTCTTTGTAGATTCATGCATTCTCATAAGCTGTCATCCTGAGTTCATCCAGCTCTTGGAGTTGCAGAATCCTGGCTTGGCCAACTTCTTTCATATCAATGTTCAACTGTTTAATTGCCCACCATGCCTTGTGTTCCAGTTCGACTGGCAGGTGGCAAGCCTTTCCATATATTAATCAAAAAGGTGTAGTTCCAATGGGAGTTTTATAAGTGGTTCGATAGGCCCATAAGGCGTCATTGATTTTTGTTGACCAATCCTTTCGATTGCATCCTACAGTTTTTTCCAAAATAGCCTTTAGTTGACGGTTAGAGACCTCTACCTATCCACTTTTTTGTGGATGGTAAGGTGAGTCTACCTTATGTGTTACATCGTATTTTCTCAATAAAGCTTCAAAGCTTCTTTCAAGGAAGTGGGACCCTCCGTCAGATATCACGGTTCGTGGCACTCCAAAACGGGGGAAAATAGTATCTTTGAATAATTTGATGATGGGTTTGGAATCACTAGTGACGGTTGGTATAGCTTCAACCCATTTTTAGATGTAGTCTATCTCTACTAGGATGTATGAAAATCCATGATAAGATGGGAATGGACCCATGTAGTCCACCCCCCATATATCAAATATCTCTACTTCTTATCATAGATTTAGCGACATCTCATCCCTCTTTGTTATATTGCCTGATCTTTGACATTTGTCACATGACAGGACAAAGTCATAGGAATCCTTGGATATGGTTCTCCAGAAGAATCCACATTGCAAAACCTTCAAGGCAGTCTTTTTAGAGCTCATATGTCCTCCCACTGGTCTTGAGTGACATTGTTCCAAAATAAGGTGAACTTCTTCTTTGGCGATACATCGTTGATACAGACCATCAGCACATAGTTTAAAGAAATGTGGCTCATCCCAGTGATATTGCTTCACTTCATGCATGAATTTCTTCAGTGCATTCCTGGTGCATTGGGGATGGATAACCCCAGCAACAAGGTAGTTCACAAAATCTGAGTACCATGGTATAGCTTCTGAGACCTTCATTAGTTTATCATCCGGTAGGGAATCATTGATCAGAATCTTCTCAGTATCTAGAGTGTGGATGCAGTTGATGTGGTCTGCTACAACATTCTATGTGCCCTTTTTATCTCTTATCTCTAAATCAAATTCTTGTAATAGGAGGATCCATCTAATCAACCTGGGTTTTGCATCTTTCTTTGCCAGAAGGTAACGAATGACAGCGTGGTCTGTGTAGACAATGACCTTCGAACCAATTAGGTAGGATCTGAACTTGTCAAAGGCATACATGAATGCTAGAAATTCTTTCTCGGTAGTTGCATAATTCCTCTGAGCTTCATCAAGAGTTTTTGATGCATAATAGATCACAAAGTGTTTATTATCTATATATTGCCCTAAAACAGCGCCCACAACATAGTCACTGGAATCACACATAATTTCAAAATGGTGGTCCCAGTCAGGAGCTCTAATGATGGGTATTGTTGTGATAGCCTGCTTTAGTGTGTTGAAGCTTTTGACACATTGTTCGTCAAAATTGAATTCAGCATCCTTTAGTAACAAATTTGTCATTGGCTTGGTTATCTTTGGGAAGTCCTTTATGAATCTTCTGTAAAATCCTACATGACCTAGGAAAGCACAGACTTCTTTTACATTTGTTGGAATAGCTAGTTTAGAAATTAATTCTATCTTAGCTTTATCTACTTCAATTCCTCTATTGATGACCCTATGGTCGAGGACAATGCCTTCCTTTACCATAAAATGGCACTTTTCCCAATTCAGCACAAGATGTGTTTCTTCACAACGTTTGAGGACCAGGGAGAGGTGCTTTAGACATGAATCGAATGAATCTCCATATACAGAAAAAGCATCCATGAAAACCTCCATAATAGTTTCAGTAAGACCAGCGAATATGGTAGCCATACAACGTAGAAAAGTCGCGGGTGCATTACAGAGACCAAACGACATTCTTTAAATGTGTATGTCCTGAATGGGAAGGTAAAGGTTGTTTTCTCTTGGTCATCTGGATGTATGGGTATTTGATAGAATCTAGAGTAACCGTCAAGATAATAGAAATATTCTTGGTGAGCCAACCTTTCTAGGACTTGATCAAGGAAAGGCATTGGAAAATGATCTTTTCGAGTTGCCTTGTTTAATTTTCTATAATCTATGCACATCCTCCACCCTGTGACTATTTGAGTGGGGATGAGTTCATTGTTTTCATTCCGTATAATAGTTGTTCCACCTTTCTTTGGGACTACATGCACTGGACTCACCCATGGTGAATCTGAGATTGGATAGATTATTCCAGTTGTAAGCAGTTTAATGACCTCGCGACGGACCACTTCCTTCATATTTGGATTCAACTTCCATTGATGCTCAATAGTAGGCTTGTAATCTTCCATCATAGGGATCTTGTGCATACACAGTGCTTGACTGGCCCCAATGAGGTCACTCATTTTATAACCGATGGCTTTCATTATTTCCCTTAATTCCTTCAGGAGTTTATCTTCTTGTTCAGCTGTTGGATCAAAATTTATAATAACTGGGCACTTTGAGATCGTCTAAAAATACATACTTTAGTCCTTCAGGTAGGGGCTTCATTTTGGGAGCCTCTGGTTTTTCACATGTTTCTTCTGTAGTTTACATAGCTTTGAGTTCTTCACTAGTGGCTTCAACATCTTCTTTAGTAGAGTCAAGGGATTCGATGCAATCCTTTACTTATTTGTCGATTAGTTCATCAATTGAGGGGTTCGTTAGAGAAACTTCCAAAGGATTGTCTGATTCATGATGCTCTTGAGTCAGAAGTGACATTTTCTCAATGCAGTCAATCAGATAGACTTCTTCTTGCATACTTGGTCTTCTCATACTTTCAAAAACTTTAAATTCGAGAGTTTCTTTGCCTAATCTGAGCAGTAAGGTACCAGCTTCAACATCAATCAGGGCTCTTGCAGTGGCAAGGAATGAATGACCAAAGATGAGAGGATATCTAGTGTCTTCCTTTATGTCCATAATGACAAAGTCGCATGGAACATATGTGTCCTTGCCTACCTTGACTGGGACATCTTCGAGGATTCCTAATGGATGTTTTATCAAATTGTCTACAAGCTGTATAGTCATGCTAGTAGGAAGCAATTCTGCAAACCCTAGTCTTTTGCATAGGCTAAGTGGCATAATAGAGATGCTTGCACCGAGATCTGCCAATCCTTTCTTGCATGATGAGTTGCCAATGTGACATGAAATTCCAAAGGATCCCGAGTCTTTTTGTTTCTTGGGCATCTTGCTCAATATGATATCAGATGTAGTTGTAGCCAGTTTTAATGTCTCATACTCTTCAGTTATATACTTCCTGGTGAGGAGTGACTTTAAGTACTTTGTCCATGCCGGTATCTCTACAAAAGCATTCAAAAAGGGTATATCAACATGAAGTTTCTTCATAGCTTCTTTAAACTTATTGAATCTGGTATCAAGCTTTGTTTTCCTTAGATGAGCTGGAAAAGGTATACAAGGTTTGTACACAGGGATATCAGGTTCTGGAGTTTCAGCCTCCTTGTCTTCTTGAGCAGACTTCTCAAAATTTCCTTTTTTTTGACTTATCATCTTTTGATTGAGTCTCTTGTGTTGTTGAGTCTTGGGCAATTACAGGTTCATCCTTGTCTGTAATAACCACAGGTGTCTTTTCAGGAGGATCTGAAAAGTCTTTCCCTGACCTAGTGGTGACTGCCTTCAACTGTTCAGGATGCTTAGGATTTCTCTCGGGTTGGCCAGCAAAGACTCCAGTAGGTGGTTTTATGCTAGTTGCGAGTTGAGCAAGTTGAGATTCAATAGCCTTCTGCTGAGCTTGTTGGTTAGCTATCATGGTTTGCTGAGTTTGCAACATCTTTTCAATGGTTGATAGCTTGTCATCAGGAGAAATTGGACCTACTTTTTATCCTTGTTGTTGATTAATATTTTGGAACTGAGAGTTATTTTGGTAATTATTGTAGTTCCTATTCTGAAAATTCCCCTTGAAATTTCCTTGATTTCCAAAATTCTGTTGTTGATTATACTGGAATCCTGGTGGGTTTCTTGATTGATTGTTTGAACCAAACTGATGCAAGTTTACTACTCCAGAGGGGTTTCCATATTGAAAATCAGGATGATTCCTATTCTAATTTGGATTGTAATAACTTTGACCAGGAATGGTGTTGATAGTATTAAGATTTTCCATCTGACCATTATCTCCTTGGCCACATACATTGCTCAGAACGACATCATAGAGAACATTGCATGATAAGGTGGAATGATAAGTTCCTTTACATGCTTCACAGAGCAACGAAGCGGACATGACTTGTTCTGGTTGTCAAGTGGGTGAACGTCCTCTTCCAATGGCAGCAATAGAGGATTCAATATGGTCTTGCTTGGCAACTAAGAGTTTTAGGATTTCAGCGATAGATTTGTACTCGGGAGTAGCTTCGGCCATAGCTACTTTCAAAAATCCTTTACCTACAGATCTACCCCAATTGGCTTGATTTTCTGCACCTAGGGTGACGACTCTCAATGCGCTGTCATAACTTTGACGCATGAAGTTTCCTCCAGATGAGGAATCTAGGAATCTCTTAATATCATCATCCACGCCCCTATAGAAAATCTCGATGAGTTGATTCTTGGGAATTCCGTGGTGTGGACACTTGCGCAAAAGCTCTTTGTATCTATCCCAAGCTTCAGCAAGGGTTTCTCCAGGGACTTGAGTGAAATTTGTTATTCATCCTCTAATTTCATAGGTAAGAGATGGAGGGTAGAACTTTTCTAGAAACACATTTTGGAGTTGTTCCCAGGTGGTGATGGGTATTTCACTTTGCAACGAATTGTACCAACTTATAGCTCTATCAGTGAGGGATTACTTGAAGAGACGAAGTCTAATGGCATCATCTATGACTCCATTTTGTTTTGTCATGGCACATAGATCAATAAATCTCAGAAGATGTTCTTGGCTATCTTCTCCTTGCTTGCCATAGAAAGGGTTATTCTGAAGCAGGGTGATCCAATACGCTCTTATCTCGAAATTAGGACCGTTGATAGGAGGAGGTTGTACTAGATGATGAACATTCGCATCTTTCAAGATAGAGAACTCTCTAAGATCTTTTTGTAGTTCAGTTGCTTGCGCTACTACTTGTGTTGCTAGGATTTCCTGTTGAACCACAGCCCTGACTTCTTGCATGAGCCTCTCTCTTTGTGCATTGATGGCTTGAGCCACCCTTTGGGCTACCTCTTCTTCTTGAGCCATCCTTGCTTGATTTTCTCTAATCTGACAATGAAAAGTTCTATTTATCTCAGGATCAAAGCTCATTGTTAGTCCGGGGCTGTCCGAACGGTGCATGCACTATGCCTTGGAATGTACCAGAATTAGAAAGATTTCGAAAGTGAGAACCACAGAGTAAAGTCAAATTTAAGTAGATGATCGATTGTTTCAAACAAACAAGCAAAATCCTAGATTAGTCTTAAAAGAACTAGATTTGACTAACTGATTCCGTTGTCCATCGCAACGGCTCCAAAAATTTTCGTGGGATTTTTATCGCACTTACAAACTCGCTCGGGGTTGAAATCCCTGAGTTTTTACCAAAACCAAAGTGCAATAATACCACCCGCAAGAGGACGAGTCTTATCACAGTATAGTAAAGGATCGAACCCAAATGACAACATTTTTAAGAATCCTTGTCAGTCGAATCTAGCTCAAGTGAAACTAATATTTAGAACGATTGGTTCATTTGAGGTTAATTAAACTAATTGAAAGAAAGTAAAAGTTGAATTAAAGTTGGATTTAGATCAATGATATGGATCGCTGGGATGGTATCGGGTTTCACCACCGCTACACATGCAAAAACATTCAATCACAAACAATCCAGGCAAGATATATCAATCCAAATAGGGCTGTTGTAGAACCCCCCGTTAAGGCGTTAGGTTCGTGTAAGCATCACCTTAGGCATCAGATGTCTCGTCACCAACCGGATCACTTACTTACGGCTCCGAAGAAATCCCATTCTATTTCTAGTTTGGGAGTCAACCACATTAATCGATCAGTAAGCAAGTGATAGATCTACAAACTAACATCGACGATAAACAAAGACGATACAAAATCCAACTAAGGTTGTGGTCCTCTCTAAGGGATGTTTATATCAGAGAAGTGTCACCGTAGGCTAGATGTATCGTCCCCAAATGGATCATACACTTACGACTTCAAGGAATCTTATTAGAAGTTTTCATCAAAGAGTTGAACTTTGTAAACCGCCATTCCGTCCCACATATAGAAGATTTCACAATATAGGAAAGAACAAGATCAAATCAAGTAGAATATCAACTACAAACGTACCAACTAACAACGAAATGGAAAGTTATATACATTTACATAAAGAGGTTAACAAAAGAACATGATTTGTATGGGTAGCGGGGCTAGTCCCCGCACCCGGGCGAAAAGGTACTACTCGCTCATGATGCGAGAAACAAGAAGAATGAGAAAGAGAGAGAAATCCGCCATGAACTTGGTGCAGAAGGCAATCGTAGCTTGATGAAGAAGATATGGCCTCCTACGTCGTGTCAGAGCAGATCTGGATGCGAACGGGAGATGCCAAGATAGACTGGACTATCTCCCTCACTCTATCTTCCTTCTCTCCTCAGCCTCCTTGGTTGCAACACAGGTAGTAGGTGGAATGAAACTGGCATGGATGGCACTGGATTCGGATCGGACATGTGTATAGGCAGCCTATCGGCATCTCAGAACCAATGCCTCAAATGAGGACCCTAGTGGTCCTATTTATAGGCACGGGGCAAGTCTTCACATTTTTGGTCTGTTTCCAATCCAAACGGTTTGGCAGATATTTTTTCCCAAACGTTCTTGTAAAATGTGACCAAACTGTCTTGAGAAGCAAATGGTTTGGAAACAGTTTAATATCAAATGGTCTTCATCAGCATTCGGTCTTAGAGTCAAAGGCATCAAACGGTCTTTGTATTGTGTTTCTCATTCGGTTTGTAAGTGCACACCCTTTTCATTCAGTTTGGAAACCGATAGACCTCCAAATGGTCTTGTGCAAAAGGGGCAAATAGTCTTCAAGTCAGAAGATGTCCAAACGGTCTTCTATGCTAAATGGTCTTGCATTTCAAAGCTATTGGTTGTTTGATTTGCAGGTGAACAAAAAAGACCAAACGGTCTTGAGGTGGCTTCCTCCATTCAGTTTCCGCTGACTATCCCAAACGGTTTGAGACCATTTAGCAGCACCAAATGGTCTGCATGATCAGCACAGAGAGCACAACACAGTGGAGGGTAGATCTAGGCTAATCTGCGAATGGAAGAGGTAGGGGTAGAAGGTGCGGCGGTTGCTGCAGTAGCAGGTGTGATGGGGTCGGAGCTGCTACTTGACAGGGCGGAGTTCTAGGAGCAAGGCGTCGTCAGAATATGATATATTGAAGAAAAGAGGTGCTGCTCGGCGGAGGTGCATAGGTAGAAGACGACGTGCCACGGTCATGGTGAGGCAACACGGTCGTGGTGATGTTGCTGTCCCACGGCCGTGTCGCCTAGCATGTGCGTGGTGGGTGAGTAATCGGGCTCTAATGGCATTATGCCACGGTCATGGTGAGGCTACTGCCCCACGGTCGTGCAGCCTTGCACGGGTGTGGCAGGTGAGGGAGGATAGGCACTAAGGTTGGTTCACCATGGTCATGGCTTCACCACACGGTTGTGGCAGGGATAGTGGACTACGGTCGTGGTCACCCAAAACGGTCGTGGTTGTGGCTTTGCTTCAAGGTCTTGCACTGCCCGATCCCTCACAACTAGGTTATGCCTCCAATCGGCCTCTTCTGATCTATTGGTCTTGAGACCGAATGGGCTCAAACGGTCTTGAGACCGAATGGGCTCAAACTGAATGGATGGATTCACTTGGTTAGATCGATTGGACAGAACCAAGGGTGAGTGAGGATGGGCCCCAGCTGATTGTTCAGCTTTATCAAGACCTGCATGAAATCAACATAAATTCGGTTAAGACCTTGATAATTGAATCAATTGAGTAGTTTTGCACATTATGATTCAAATTGATATTTAATGAGTGAAATAGTATATATAGATTTGAATTTGTCCCAAAGTGATAATTGAATTCCATCATGAATATGCATTCATCTCATTACTCTTACTATGTTTTATTCCATTGTCTTCTTGGTGATTATATATGATTACCATGTATTTCTTTTATTAAATCCCATGAGTAACTTTTGGTTAGTTGTTTAAGATTACATGATGAGATGTAGTTGACCAGTCTGTCCTAGAGTTTATACACAAGACTACAACTAGGGTAAACCTCGGATCGACCAGTCTATCCCAGAGTTTGATTAACTAGGGTTATAAATACTCTTACTTTATAAATAAACAATTATCATCTCAACATTGGATAACTTCTATCATAAAGCTTTATACAAAAGTTTGAAGTTTACTAATGGCTCAACCATCGAATGATGTTGTCATTTCAACAAGATCTATGTGTTAAATCAATTGGGATTTGAGTCTACTTTATCTAACCAACCTATCAAAGTGTTTTCATTGTTGATAGTTATGGTTAAATAGACATTATATTATAAACACACATCAATGCATAAAATTGGCATATATTGTCTAATCAAAGGATGCTCTTGATAATGTTGTACACCCTCCCATATGAGGAATGTGTTTATAGTTTTTTGAGTTTGTTTTAGATAAATGGTCACTAATATGTATTCCTAATTATTTGGTAGAAGAAGATAGCTATCCTTTCTAGATATTCTTTTCCTATTATATCCCATATGTGGCAAGATCATAAGGATAGAAGTGAGCCTTTTGGGCTTTTACTCTTGTGGTTCTTTGGTTAGCAATTATATTAGATTAGTATTAGTCTCTGAGACATAAGTGAGGTGCTTGTATTCATGTATTAATAGATGGTTGTTTGTTAAGTTAGGTCTAAAGAAATGGAGATCAATCTACAAATAAAGTCACAAATGGAGGCAATCAACCGCCACCTAAAGTGGGACAAAAAAGCATGTTTTTAAGACCAGGATACCCTACAAAGGCCCTTGAGAGCTCAATCAATTCCTCCAAGTTATGAACAACTAGTGTCATCTTCTCTTGACTCCATCACCCATAGTTATGGTATAGTCTTTTGGCCTAAATCAAAGGAAATACTTTTATCTGAAATTAAAACTTCATTTTGTGCTTTTGCGTGGATAAATTGGAACAAATGGATTATAAAAGGATAAAAAAATGGGCATGAATATGGCCTTGATCTGCTAATAATCACTCGTTGAGAACCAAAAGTGTATTGTTCATACTACGTGTTTACTTGTATGATGCAAAAATTCTCTATCTTCGAAAAGCATGTCCAATATGTTGGATCAATGGGCTCTAGAGGGGGGGGTGAATAGAGCTTCACAAACTTCACAAAATAAATTAGATCACAAATTTATATTTAGTGTAGAAACTAAACCAAACAGCAGTTTGAAGTCTTAATCTAGCATTCAAAGCAAGGATAAGAGACATGGAATAGCAAGCACTTGAACAGGTGGTTTAGAGTGGTTCCACGTCCTAAACTTAGGAGAAATGTCAGTCCACTACCTAGAGTTGGTTAGGCTCTAGGATTTGAAACTTGGTTCTCTTATATATCACAATAAGATTACAAGATACAATAACCACACATCCAAGGACTTAGTTTCTCAAGCTAAGATCTTCTACCTCACCAATGACTTACCCACATTGCAAGTAGTCTTTATCCTTCTTCAAAGGACTTACCCACTCTTGCTTTAGTCTTCAACCTTGCAGGAATTACCTATCTTACTTGAGCTTTGCCTTGCACCTCTCCTTCTCTTGGAGAGTTTTTGCACCTTTCTCCTTCACTAGGAGATCTAGAGCAGCTTGATTTCTTCACTCTTGAAGAACAGCAACCATCTTCACCTTCACTCGGGGAAGAGCAGAACAACTTCTCTTTCACTTGGAGAAGCAACTTCAATCAATCTTCAAAGGGAATATGATGTAGGAAGAGGGAATGGAGAGCTTTACATCATACAAGAGATAGCTCTCATACATAGGAACCTAACTCACTCATAGATCACGAATTTATCTTGAAGGTAGAGAGAGAAAGGGGCACAAGGGCTTAGAACACTCTCAACTATGCTAGCACCAAGTTTGCAATTGAATGAGTAGCTTGGAATGAACTCCAAGGGGGTCTATTTATATTTGAGGGTGCCCCTTTAAGTTGTGGGACACTTGGATACAAAAATAGCCGTTTTTTGTTCAAGGAAATGACTCTATTTTTTCCCAAAACACTCACCAACAGTCATATCACTTTTTTCTACAAATTTTGTACAGTGCAGTCGGTCGAGTTTCAATAAGGGTAACTCGACCGATCAAGTAAAAGACAAAACCGATATTCAAATGATCGGTCGAGTTTGTCCTGAAAAAACTTGACCGACCATTTAAACTCAAAATAGTCAGTTACATGATCGGTCAAGTTCTGTGAAAGCACAACTCGACCGATGCAATCTTCAGAAAATTGACCAAGAATGGTCGGTCAAGTTTCAAGCCAGGGAAAATCGACCGACCAAGTGCCTGTAATCAATTTGCTAATTTGCATTTAAAGTGATTAGCACTTGGTGATTTTTTTCCCAAACATTTTTATTACCTAAGTTACAAGTCAATTCATCATTACAAGTGATTGCATAGATCTTCTAAGGTCGTTTACATAGAAAACCCAAAAAGCACACTTGTAGTCATTTTGACTTGAACATGACCCATTCTAGGGCTTTGGATTTTAGATCCTTTTCATGTACTTAATGCCTACAAATAATCTTAAACACACATATTAGATAAATATGAGTGGAATGGTTAAGTCATTATCAAAATATAGGTAATGTATAACCTTTAGGTCAACATTCTCCCCCTTTTTGACAATGACAAACCATTCCTCAAGCATATTGAAAAGGATATGAAAGTTATACCTTTGACTTGTGAATTAGGGGGATTCATGATACAAACAATGTGAATTGCTCCCCCTCAAACTATGCTTCCTCTAACCCACATGGTTAGTTTCTCTACACATAGAAATACCAATATCCATGTAATGTGTAGTCGTTTGCAAGTTCACATAAAGAACTGTGAATTTGAACAAGAAAAGTATCTCACAGGCAAAAACCATATTCTATCAAAGAGAAAGCAATATGATTGAGTTTCAAGACTGATCTATCACTTGAAATATCTCTCCCCCATTTGACATTATCAAAAAGATAGGGGGTGTAGAAGAGAAATAACTAGGTCTTCTCCAAAACTCAACCAAAACATATATGCATGGCTATAAGCAGCAATTTAAAGCATATAGCACACAACCACAGAGGAGAACACACAATCCAAGTCAGAATCAAAATATAGCTCAAAAGAAATAACACCAACACATAAGATAAAATAGAGTAAATAGCCAAAGTACATATCTAGGATATTACAATTCAGATATAGGTCCTTATAAAAACAACTACAACCATAAAGTGAGAAAATAGAGATAAGAAATAGTACAACTCAGAAGAATGTGCCTGGATGTTTCTTATACAAAAGAGTCTACAAAGATGTATATGATTGACATGCTAGACTATAAGCTAAGAAACCACCTAAACATCTAAGTTATCGATATCTACGGTATCATCATCCTCGCCAGGGTTGTAGTCCTCATCCCCTTCTGAAGGCAGAGCAGCAGTTCCAGCATCCGATCCAGTACCATCACCACCAACATCATCAGAAGCATCCTCGCCATCACCTTCCTCAGCATCAGCATCATCGTCATCGGCCTGGTATGGCATCTCCTCATCATCAGGAGGACCAAAGGAACGACCGGGCTAGCGGGCATTCTGCTCAGCCCACGACATACTAAGAGCAAGAAGCTCCTTGGCCTATGGGAAGGATGGAGCAGAGTCACCCAAGGTGGCTAGCAGGGTGGCCAGGGGGCCAGCAGGCAGTAGTAGGATGACGGGAGCAGAACTACCAAAAGCAAATGGTGGCAGAGCGGCAGTGGAAGGCTCAGGAGCAGGGAAGTAATGCTCGTATGCATAATAAGCATAAGCACTACCTCAGAATGGCTGGTAGGTGGGATAGGGTGAAGCACATGATAGGTACATGGTAGACATGATTGAACATAGATCCTGGTGTAGGTGTTCCTGAACCTGTCAGATGTATGCCTGTTCATGCATCATATATCCCAAGAGGGTTTCATTGGATGCACGGAAGGACGCATGGCTGGGTTGAGGATGTGGCTGCGGAGGTGGAGCACGGGTGGAGGAGGATGGGGCAGCTGAGGTAGAGGCAGAAGAAGAAGCACCAGAGGCAGGAGAAAACACAGGGACATCCTTATGAAGAGTGGTATCACTAATACAAACACCTTTTCTAGAAACTGTGTAATGGAAGTCAGAAAAGAGGGATTTATCAGTGACGAACTGGAAAAGACCACAGATTCGAGTTGGGTAGGGAGGGTGGGTGCCTTTCGTGTTCTTTCCGTTGTCAAAATAGGTCATGTGGTGTAAGATATATATGGCCCATTTGACACTGATATTGTTTAGCAAACAATACATAATGACTGCAGTGTTTTCTGTAATGTCCGGCTGATTTTGCTTAGGATGGACATTACAGTTAATCACCAAAGCCAGTATGTGTCTCCGAAGGTCAAGAGAAAATGAAGGCAGGGTAGACTTCTTCTTGTAGGCCACGTCAGATTTCTTTAAAAACTGATGAATGTCAGGTAGCATCAATTCATGGTGTTTGTAAAAACCTTCTGGGTCAAGAAGATCGAAATACTATCCATAGTCCTTATGCCAAGTGTCATTTTCCTCGTCTCCGGCAAAAAAGACATTTAAAGTATCCTCGGAGATTTGGAAATGGTGATCGGTGATCATCGAAGTAAGAACTATTTTAGTATTTGGCGGGGGATAAGAGAATCATGGTTCCAACACAAGTTTGCGTAGAACTCATGTACTGCCTTAGTGCTAGACATGTGATTGTTAAAGCAGTCACATTCGATCGCAAGGGCAAATAGGTGATGGCTGGCGAGAAGCCTCAAAACAGAGGTAATAACCACTTGAAAATGATTTGGGTCAAGCAAGGGGTGAAACGAAAAAGGAGTTCGTGGAAAAAGATCCTTGTACCGGTTTACCGCCTCAAGAGACACAAAGGAGGTGTTATCAAAAGGAATCAAGCGATTAGTCGAGGAAGAGGCTTGAGCATTGCTGGGAGCAGCACATTTTCGTCTATGGGAAGCCATGGAAATGAAAATAGGAAGAAAAATGTGCACACGAGAAAAAGCAAACCACAAACGCCGAAGAAACACCACCACGAGTGTCCGCGGAGGTTAAGAACGGGGTTGCTAGGTCACCCTAGGGCTAGGAACGGGAGGTTTAGGTCTGGGTGTGAGAGCTTAGGGCTTAGAGGCAAGGAATCGATCGGCTTAGAGCTCAAGGGAAAATAGTCGACCAATCCTAACTTTTAAGTTGGCTCAGCCCATGGATCGGTCGAGTTCTGAGTGTGGTAAACTCGATCGAATGGTCCACTGAAGACCTTCTCTCAGCTCCTGATAGGTCGATTTTTCCAGGGTGGAAACTCGACCAAAGGTCAACCTGACCTAATAGTCACATTCTTAGATTCTAGCCATATACATGCCAATTAAATTCATTTTTCCATTATATTATGTATAATTAACATACTTAGGCACATTTAGCTCATCATTGGACACTATTTAGTGATAAAACATAAAATTCGATAAAACCCAAAAACAAGCAAAACTAAGCATGTTGACAGGCAATTTAGGCACAAATAAGCATATATAGGCAAAACAAGGTGAAGATAGACATGAGTAAGCATATAGGAAAGAGACAACTAGCTACATCACATGGAAAGATCATTCAAATCAACAATAAGCAGTTTAGATCGAATAAAGTTAAATTAATCTCTAGCTAGAGGTTTTGTAAAGATATCCGCCAACTAATTTTCTGTGTCCACATGTGTGATATAGATATCTTTCTTGGCAATGTGATCACGAAGAAAATGATGGTGAACCTCTATATGCTCGGCTCTACTATGCAATATAGGATTGTAAGATAGATTTATTGCACTAGTATTGTCACAAAAGATAGGAGAAGCATCAAAAAATATGTTGAAGTCTTGGAGCATTTGCTTCATCCATAGGACATGTGCACAACAACTCCCGGCTGCAATGTATTCAGCTTCGGTAGTTGATAATGCCACCATACTTTGTCTATTGGAGAACCAAGATACTAAGCATGGTCCTAGAATGAAGCAAGTGCCACTTGTGCACTTTCTATCAACTGAACACCATGTGTAATCCGCATCACTATATGCTCTAAGAGTAAAATCCCTTGATTTAGGATACCATAGTCCAAAATTTTGGGTTTTGGCTAAGTACCTCAAAATCCTCTTAACAGCAATAAGATGCGACTTCTTAGGGCTAGATTGAAAGCGAGTGCACAAGCCAACACTAAACATAATATCAGGTCTAGAAGCAGTCAAATAAAGTAAACTTCCAATCATACCTCTATAGAGCTTCTCATCTACCTTATCACCTTCTTCATCTTTGTCAAGTTTGGTAGTGTTTGACATGGGTGTGTCCATCAGCTTCATGTTCTCCATCCCAAATCGCTTGAGTAGTTCACTTGTGTACTTGCCTTGGTTGATGAAGTTTCCTTCTTTTGTTTGCTTGATTTGAAAGACGAGGAAGAAGGTCAACTCACCCATCATGCTCATTTCAAACTCACTCTACATAAGAGAACTAAACTCCTTGCAAAGATCAAGATCAGTCCTGCCAAAAATGATATCATAAACATATATTTGAATTATAAGAAAATGGTTAGAAATGTGTTTTAGAAACAAGGTAGAATCAACTTTGCCCATGAAATACCCGTTATCTAACAAAAAGTTCTTTAGTTTCTCATACGAAGCTCGAGGTGCTTGTTTGAGTCCATAGAGAGATTTTTGCAACAAATAAACATGATTGGGAACTTGTCATTTTCAAAGCCCGGAGGTTGAGCAATAAATACTTCCTCCTCAATTGTATCGTTTAAAAACGCACTTTTAACGTCCATTTGATATATAAAGAAATTTTTGTAACTAGAAAAGGCAAGTAACATACGAATAGATTCTAATCTAGCAACATGAGAATAAGTTTCATCAAAGTCAATACCTTCCTGTTGGTTGTAACCTTGTGCTACTAACCTTGCTTTGTTTATTACCACTTTTCCTTGCTCATCTAGCTCGTTGCAGTAGACCCAGTTGGTGCCAATGATTTTTCTATCACTTGGTCTTGGCACTAGAATCCACACATGATTCTTCTCAAATTGCTCTAACTCTTCTTGCATGGCTAGGATCCACTCATCATCACCAAGGGCTTCTTTGATGTTCTTTGTCTCTAGTTGGGAGATGAAGGCACTATCTACTTGTTCTTTGTTGTGAGCAGCTCGTGTCCTCACTCTCTCGAAAGGGTTGCCAATGATCAACTCCTTGGAATGATTCTTTGCAAAGCGGGGGGTGGGATCCTTCTTTTCTTCTTCTTCTTCTTCTTCTTCGTCTTCTATCACCTTCTTGCCTTTATTTTTGATGTTGAGGTCTTTTAAGATGGGAATCAAATCATCTGAAACATCATCATCACCAACATGCTTGCCAACAACATGGTTAGTTTCAATAAACCTAACATTGATAGATTCTTCAATTTTAGACAATTCAATGTTGAATACTATATATGCCCTGCTAGTAGTGCTATAGCCTATGAAGAAAGCCTTATAAGATTTCGGATCAAACTTGTCAAGAGAATCCTTCATGTTTAAAACAAAACAAGGACATCTGAAAACATGAAAGAAATCAATAGACAGCTTTCTACCACGACATAGTTCATAGGGGGTTTTCTTTAAAGAAGGATGTGTGAAAACTCGGTTTTGCACAAAACATGACATGCTAACAGCTTCAGCCCAAAACTTCTTAGGAGTGTCATACTCAAGAAGCATGGTCCTAGCCATATCTTGTAACGACCTATTCTTCCTCTCTACAACCCCATTTTGTTGAGGTGTATTAGGAGAAGAGAAATTGTGCGAATAATCAGATTTTTCACAAAAACGCTCAAAAAGATCATTTTCAAATTCTCCCCCATGGTCACTACGGATAGAAACAATTCGGCAAGAAACTTCGTTTTCAGCCCATTTACAAAATCTCGAGAAAACATCAAGAGTATTGCTTTTAGAAACGAGAAAGAAGGTCCAAGTCTATCGAGAGAAATCATCAACAATAACAAGACAATACTTGGAACCATGAAGCGTTTGCATTCTCATTGGTCCGAATAGATCAATATGAAGAAGTTCAAGAACTCTTTTGGTACTCATGACTCCTTTGGATTTGAAGGAGGATTTGGTTTGTTTCCCTTGTGTACAAGGTTGGCATTCCTCATCCTTATCAAAATCCAATTTAAGAAGTCCTTGAACCAAATCCTTTTTGTTCAACTTCTTCATTTGATGCAAATTCACATGACCCAAACGACGATGCCAAAGTGAAAGATCATTTTTATCCACAACTAAGCATCTATTTAGTGTGGGCTTAAGAGCATCAAGAACAATAACATAAATATTACCATTTCTAGTTCCCTTATATATAACATTGTAGGAGAGGGAATCTAGAAGTAAGCATTCTAAAGATGTAAACAACACAAGATATCCATTGTCACAAAGTTGACTAACACTAATTAAATTGTGATGTAGGCCATCAACAAGCAACACATTTTTAATACATAGCTCATTGCCTACATCACCCTCACCTATGACCTTACCCTTCTTGTTGTCCCCGAAGGTTACCGATCCTCCTTTCTTTTTCACAAACTTTTTGAAATGACTGATTTCTCCAGTCATGTGCTTAGAGCAGCCACTATCAACAATCCATCTCTTTTTAACCTGCCAGAAAGAAGGATGTCAGAACCCAACTCAAACTTTGGGATCCGGGGTTAGCTTGGGGACCCATTTCATCTTTGGTTTGGTCCCCTTGGGCTTGTAAGGACAATAAGTAGAGTAATGGTCATCACATTTACAATGAACACAAACCATAGTGTTCTTAGAGCCGGAAGTCTCTCCATGGAAAATGGGAGGTTCCACACTCTTCTTCTTACCCTTGCTCTTGCTCTTTTTCTTACCTTTGGGAGCAGTTCCATCATATCCCAAACCACTAGTACCAACATGTTTGGTAGAGTGTTCTAGGACATCATTGAGGGATTTCTTTCCCGAGAGAAACCTTTGCAAAGTAGATCTTAACTTGGCATTATCATCACTAAGATTTATAACAGTAGTAGAAAGACTATCAAGATCATCTCTAGCATGCAAAAGGTCGGCCTCAAGATAAAGGGCTTTAGTAAGAAGGGAATCCTTTTCTAAAGATAAGCTAGCAACTTCATTTCTTGGCAAAATAGGCCTATAGGATAAATCATTAACTTGAGCAAGCAACTTGGCATTTTCATATTTAAGAACAACAATCTCTCTTTGATAAGCATAGACTTCATCTCTCCTAGCATCAACAATGAGTTTGAGTTCCACATTTTTAGTTTTAAGAACATCAAGCTCATCTAGGCATTTTTGGTTTTCTATCTTAATATTTTCAATATTTTTAAGATATACACCATTCTCAGCCTCTACTCCATTGTATTGAAGTTCGAGGTCAAGAAATTGCCCTTGCAAGGAATCTATACTCTCAAGATGCGTTTTTCATTTTGATCAAGAATGTCAATTTTAGCATAAAGATCATCAACTATCGTGCCTAACCTTTTCCTCTTGGATTTGCATTTAGTAAAGGATGATTGGCATTCATTTAGCATATCAATGATAGTTTCTTTAGGTAGCTCTAGCAAATTTACTTCACTTACCTTGCTTACCTCACTTACCTCACATACATCTTCACAAGTAGAGGCCATGAGAGCTAGATGGCATTCTCCATCTTCGGAGCTTGAGGAGCTTGAAGAAGACTCCTCCCACGCTGCATGAGATGCATCTTTGGATCTTCTTTCCTTCTTGTCTTTCCTCTTATACTTGGCTTCTCTCTTGTACTCCTTGTCTTTCTTGTGGCTGCTCTTGTGATGGTTCTTCTTGGCCTTTGGGCAGTCACTCTTGTAGTGGCCTTTTTGACCACACTCATAGCATCTTGGAGTTGAATAGGAGGGCTTGCTCTTGAAGTGTTTCCCCTTTGAGTAGTTTGCCTCATGCTCATTTGAACCTTCATCTTCACTTGAGGAAGGGTTGGGAGACTTCAAGGTGAGTTGTTGTTGTCGGACCATTTCTTCAATTTGTGCTTTGAAGGTTGTGTCCTTTATCTTCTTAGACTCTTTTTCTTCTCTCTTCTATTCCTCTTCTTGCTTGTCAAGCCTAGGTTCATGGGCTTGGAGGTTACTGTGGCGATCGATAAACAAATCATTACTGATTTAAGTGGAATTAAACATTAGCAGCGGAATTATTGGAAATCACTAAAAATGAAAATTTTTTACAAAGAGATCCATAAACTGAAAAACTTCTTCATAAAGAACCAAAGTAATTTAAATACATTCTGGTTTACTGGTACATCTCTGGTACTGGTTCTTCTCGAGAGTTACAACATCAGCTGTCATATTAGACTATACATAGGCGGTATAAAAATCTCAAGGCATCAAGCAAAATCTCATATCAATATTAAACTAACTACTGACTCCTAGGACCTGAGAGTACAGAAATGACACATATGACTCTCTATATACAGGACATGACAACCAGTGTCTCCACCTGAGAATTCACTGTTGTCCTTGGTTCTGCTGTTGTTGCTGCTGTTCTTCCCTTGTTGTAGGGTTCCTGCCTCTTCTACGATGTCTACCTAAAAAGTTGAATCCCACGGGGGTGAGACAATTGAAAATTGTCCCAGTGAGAGATATAACTCTCTGCCAGAAATATTATTATTGCAATTATTAGTATAAAACTGAGCAGAAGGATCATAAGAATTCAACAACAGTTAAATCAATGTATAAACGGATTAGAGCATTATTCTTTACTCAAGAATTTCTCATATAATTTAATGAAGCAGCATGTTACTTATCCAATAAGGAATTGAAAAGCATAGATAACATTTGTACATTTAGAATATACTATGCAAAGTAACATCAACCAATGATTCTCGTATTTCAACCTTAAGCAAATATGCTACACGGATGATTACGTTTTATAAGCATACTTAATGCCCTGAGGAGATGAGGTATAACGCTCATACTCCAACCGACCATTGCGAAATTGAAATCGGTACCATACATAGGTCAAAAGAAGAGCCGGATTTCCATGACCTCATCTTCCTCAGTCAGTGTGAGGACCAACTGTAGGACATCTTGTGTCTCTACCAAATAGCTTTCCAGGGTATACTGGCAACTTCGCTATTAGAGTTAGAGTGGCATGTTATACTCTCTTCGCAATCGAGAGATATCATATTTATCTCACATCGATTCAGCATTAAGATCATCGGGATATTAATGATACATCCATCCCGATCTTCAGGAGATAGTGATACATCGATCCCGGCATAAATAATGAAGGATTGAGAAATTTAATGTTTATCTCACATCAATTCCTCGATTAGGGCGTAAGGATATTTGTACCCATAACCCCCACATACTCAAAAGTATGCCCTCCAAGAGTTCCCGTAGGAAAGCCTGTTTCACCATCACCAAACTACTGACGATGATGGATCTATGGTCAGGGCTCTACATGAAACTGTTTCACATGATTAATTAAGTACATTACAATATTCATTTAGCATCAAACATGTTTACACACATAAAACATTATAACAATTTTCTATAAGGATCGAATAATGTTTCTGTCAAGTTCTTTTCAAACCTTTGTTACACATTGGGATCTCAATCCCTTATCACATTAGGGTATTCTCATCCCTTATCATCTATGTCGGTTGGATCTGAGTGGTGTGGATCATTTACTCAGGGCATAATAATACGTAATCCATCCGAATAGTATTTATTGCTTAAGGCAAAACACGGAACATTGGTTGAGGCCCTGCTTGTGTAGTTGATCTTGTTGTACCTTGCAGTTACTTATACGTTCCTTATGTTATGTGGTAAGATCTTATAAATCTTATCTTTCCAATCATGTTCCATAAAGAGTACCTAGTTATAGGCCTCATAAATACCTTGGTAAGATTGGTGGTAAGATTAGCCCTCCTCCGTATGTTGCTCTTATAATATGCTTATATCAATTATCTGTGATTATAATAAAGCTGGTAGAGGGTTATGTTTCTCGCTGGGACTGTGTGTCTCACCCCGCTGGTTAATAACCCTTTTTAGGTGGATGTGTCTGGCGAGATGAAGATCGTGTGGCTACGGATGATATGCAGAGGTATCGTATCTGGTGTAATAGATAGTGTCTAGCAGTAGAGTCCTATGTGTCGTCCCTATACACTCAGGTTTTCGGAAAAGTTTTTCGATGTTCTTGTACAATGATCGATGTACGGTTTTATGTATGTATCTTGATGTAAAGCATCATGGCAATAGTTGTTTCATGTAACGAGATGATAGGAAATTATGTTGTAGCACCCTAAAAATATGCTATGAAATGAAAAGCTGTGGCTCAAGTATTATATGTTTCATCTTGTGGTGCTTGTTGTAAATCACTTTTAATTTCTCATGTTTTTCGGTAATCCGCTGGTTAGCATGTAATCGTGTTTTTTTGTGGATGTGGTGTTACAGTATTGGTATCAGAGCTCTAGGTTCGCCGAGTCTACAGGGACACTAGGACTAGGATTAGGATGGTGTCTATGGTTGGACCATAACATAAAAGATGGTGCATACTACCTAATCTCAGTAATTGGATGCCCTGGCCAGGTATGCAAATATTGAAGACATAGGTAACTGTGGAGCCTTAGATTGTTTCCTCCTTGATTACTCTGATCAAGTAGTCATTCTGGAGAAATCTAAAGAGCATAACAAATCAGGAATATGATGTTAATACCTTCATCTTGTTATAAAAGAGGTAAATGAATGCACCATACCCTCTTAATACATGGATGCTTGATAATCAAAAGAGGAAGTAATGGTTCATCATGATTATGAAACATGGGTGTTCAAACCCTCAATTCATCAAAACACTTGTTACCAATTTATCAGATAACTTAATACCTTCAGGTTATCTGACCAATGTAAACATAACAATTACAATGCAGGTATTTCACATGATTTTTAATGCCCAATAATATCTCTTGTTACCTCTCACTAGGAAACATAGCAGGTTATGGCTCACAAAGCCCATAAAGCAATTTCACTAGTAAAATATCATAGCTCATACCTGGCTATGACCACCATCTCATGAAACCTGCATAATTAGTGCACATGATAACAATTATATCAATTACAAATCCGCACTATGCATTGTATGAGTAACATCACTATTTCCTCCTTTGAGTTAGGATTTCCCAATTTATCTCAATTAGGAATACATTATCTCATTACCCAGGTTTGGGTCATGATCTATCATTATATTTCCCAAAATTAGGGTTTCATACATTACAACCCAAGAATTAGGGTTCCACATATCTTTATCCTATATCAGTATAGGATTTCACATCAAAGTGTCACATACCAGCACATGGCCTTACCTTGACTTAAATTTTATATCTCATCATTGCTTTAGGGTTTCATTTTAACCTTAACCTTATTTAGTATTCCACATGACATCACCCTCACTTAGGGTTTCATATGGCTTCACCCTCGATTAGGGTTTCTCATGTCATTACCCTAAATTAGGGTCATACCATTACCATAGATTAGGGTTTCACCTATCAATGCCCTCAATTAGGGTTAGGGCTCATCAACCTTCTTAATTAGGGTTCATGATCTCTTTATCAAGAATCATACTCTAATTACACATTCATATATGTTGAAAGTGTTAGGACTTAACCACTACATGAAAATCATCCATGTAGGAATTCATCTCTCTCTCTCGTCCTTCACAAGATGACATTTACTTCAGACTTGATTGGATTAGGTCAACTCAACTTGATTGAAGAGTTGACACCATGTATTATGTCATCACTTCCTTAATAAATAAGGATTAATTATTCACAAGGTATTAATCATCCTATCTTATTAAGGTTACATAACTATAATCACCTTTGGTTCACATTATATAATGTTCAATTATACAATTAATCTTTAAGAACCTTAAGTGTCCATGCGATTTAGGGTTAATTACTTCCAAATGGTCTAGGTCACTTAGACCCCAAACGGTCTTGACCAATCAGACCTCAAACGGTCTTGCATGAATAACCTCCAAACGGTCTAGGTCTAACACTTAAAACTATTTAGCAAAGTAGGTACTCGAAATCGTTTGCTAAAGTAGATGTTGAATCAGTTTGACAAAGTTGATGTTGATACCATTTGACAAAGTTGATGTTGAAAGTGTTTGCTAAAGTTGATGTTGAAACCATTTGACAAAGTTGATGTTGAAACCGTTTGACAAAGTTGATGTTGAAACCGTTTGACAAAGTTGATGTTGAAACCATTTGATAAAGTTGATGTTGAAACCGTTTGACAAAATTGATGTTGAAACCATTTGACAAAGTTTATGTTGAAACCGTTTGACAAAGTTGATGTTGAAACCATTTGACAAAGTTGATATTGAAATCGTTTGAGTCTCAACCGGTTTGGGATCGTTTGGTCCAAACCGTTTGCAAGGGGAAATTGTTGGGTTGCGTGCCCAAGATGATATTATCATCACCTACTTTCAATTATTCGGAAACTACTTCCGTTTTCATGACAATTATAACAATGGATCAAGGGAATTGCAAAATAGATCAAAATGTTCAACAAATGATGGAGATTTGAAAACAATAACATTATTTAAGGGTTTGAGTTATATAACCGGCCTCCAATTGAGATTCAAAGCTTGGAGATTCTTGTCAAAAATGGTGGAGGAACCTCTTGCAACTGCCCAAGGTCCGTTCTCAAGCTTTTTGGATGAAAGGAGTGGCTAGGATTGAAGATGGAGTGAAATAGAGAAGAATCATGCATTTTTTTATGATTTTCACCATGAAATTGAGGTGAAATGAGATCAATAAGCTTACCAACAGGTTGGGGGTCATCCTCCAGCTTCTCCCAGCTCCCTTGGTCATTTTTGCAAGCAAAGAGAGGAAGTGGGTTCGGAAAAATCCTTTGGTTTGGGTTGTAAAGGGTGTTTTTATAAGAAAATCAATGAGAGAGAAAATGGCTTATTAAAATTCTTTTAATTCCAAAATTAGTGCCACCTTTTCCCCTCAATTCCTTGGCCACGAAAATATCTTCATCCATTTGCAAAACCTCTTCATT
The DNA here is from genome assembly GCA_963693085.1 of Alisma plantago-aquatica. Taxonomy (NCBI): domain Eukaryota; kingdom Viridiplantae; phylum Streptophyta; class Magnoliopsida; order Alismatales; family Alismataceae; genus Alisma; species Alisma plantago-aquatica. The sequence goes on from OY856415.1 coordinate 566,023,058, forward strand.
ATCCAAGGACTAAAGGAAAAGAAATTAAGCACCTTAAACATATTATATTAATACCCCCTTTTAGTGGATATTACTTTTTATTAACTTAATGTGTGTGAGTTATCTATTCCTTGGATATTTTCATTGCCTTTTTCAAGGCACAAGCTCGTCCAATACTTTGCAAATTCATCCCTCACCTTTTGGTTGAAGGGTTCTTCAATTAATATATTTCTTTTTGCATTAAATTGAAATAAAGTTCCTTTTATGCTTAAATCTTGATTATTTTAATATCAAGATTCTCTCTCCTCCAAAATAATTCAAATGAGGCGCCCCTCTCATTTTATTTTCTCCACATGATGCCAAGAAACATGGGGTACCCTCTAGAAGTGGTATTTTCATATTGAACTCTAGGTTTTGGATAAATTGCACATTACACCAAAACTAGGTTTTAATGCACAAAGATTGCTCAACAAGCTCTATCTTGGTGTTTAAGATTGTGGAAGCCATACCACTACATCATACTCACTCTTATGATGTCTCAACATTTGAGGAACATTTTATCATGTACAATTTGCAAGTTAACCCCTCAACTTTGTTAATTTTCACTTTAGTCCAAAATTAACAAAACAATGTTTCAACATTATTCAAAAAGGACTGAAATTGAAATATAAGTTCCTCTTGAGCCTCAATTAATTTTTAGGAATTAAGAGAAAGCATCTAATCAACTTTATTAGTAAAAACACCTAGGGTTAGAACATAACCTAGGTCAGGGATGTTACAAATTATCCACCCCTTACAAGGATTTCGTCCCCGAAATCATCAACAAAACATTAAGAGAAAGGAGTAGGGTATTACCTTCTCATCTCTGCCTCTAGTTCCCATGTAGCTTCTTCAATGCCACGGTGGTTCCAGAGGACTTTTACAAGACATATGTCTTTCTTTTTCAACTTTTTAATTCTTTTATCAAGGATCATTACAGGTCCTTCAACATATGATATATCATTATTTAATTCTACCTCCACAGGTTGTAGAACTAATTCTATGTCAGGATGACACTTCCTCAACATAGAGATGTGAAACACTAGGTGCAACTTATGCAACTCAGGTGGCAACTCCATCTTATAAGCTACCTTTCCCATCCGTTCAATGATTGGATAAGGCCCCATAAATCTTCGAGCTAACTTTCCCTTTCTTCCAAATCTAAGAACTCCTTTCCAAGGTGAGACCTTGAGATATACTCTGTCTCCAACTTGGAATTCTAAAGGTCTTCACTATTTGTCGATGTATGATTTCTGTCTATCATGTGCAGTCTTTAACTGTTGTTTTATTACTTTAATCTTCTCAATTGTCTGTTGCACTAGCTCAGGACCCAAAAGTTGATTTTCTCTAGTTTCATACCAACATAAAGGATATCTACATCATCTACCATATAACGCTTCATATGGTGCCATATCAGTGTTGTTCTAATAGCTATTATTGTAAGCAAATTCTATCAAGCTCAGGTGTAGATCCCAACTGCCTACAAATTGAAGGACACATGCTCTAAGCAAGTCCTCCAATGTTTGTATGGTCCTTTCGGATTGTCCATCTGTCTGAGGTTGAAAGGTTGTACTAAACCTTAACTTTGTACCCAAAGCTTTATGAAGTCATTCCCAAAAATGACTCGTGAACTGGGGATCTCTATCAGAAATGATAGTGGTTGGAACCCCGTATATCTGCACTATCTCATCTACATATAACTGTGCCAGCTTCTCAGCAGTGTAGGTTGTTTTGATAGGTAAGAAATTTGATGTCTTTGTCAACCTATCAACTATCACCCATATGGAATCATGACCTTTAGTTGTTCTAGGAAACCCAACCACAAAGTCCATGGTGACATGACCCCATTTCCACTGAGGAATAGGCAGAGGTTGCATTGTTCCTGTGGGCTTCTAGTATTTAGCTTTAACCTGCTGACACATCGGACACCGCATAACAAACTCAGCTACATCTTTCTTCAATCCAGGCCACCAATACATATCTTTTAAGTTATGATACATCTTGGTGTTCCCTGGATGCATAGCATACATTGAAGAATGAGTTTCTTCCATAACTAACTTTCTCAAGTCATTGGCATCAGGTACTACCATCCTACCATGGTAACAGACTACCTGATCTTTTGACTCATGAAATCCATCTCATTTGTCACTACCATACTCTGATCTAATATGCTGAACTACAACATCAACTTGTTGTGCTTCTTTAATCTGCTGTCTCAGAGTTGGTTTTACCTGCATCTCAGCTAACAACCCAGCTAACAATGATACTTTTAGATGTATATTGCTTTGCCTCAAAGAGATAAACATATCCCTCCTAGAGCACACTAAGGAATTCAACTGTGATTTATCTAAAGCTGGTGTTGTTGATTTTCTACTTAGTGCATCAGCTACTACATTAGCCTTCCCTGGATGATAATCAATTGTACAATCGTAGCCCTTGATTAACTCCATCCAGCGGCATTGCCTCATATTCAACTCATGCTGAGAAAAGATATACTTTAGGTTCTTATGGTCTATGAAAATCTAGAATGTCTCTCTGTAGAGATAATGTCTCCAGATCTTCAAAGCATGGACCACAACAGCTAGTTCTAGATCATGTGTTGGATACTTATCCTCATGTTTCTTAAGCTGTCGAGAAGCAAAAGAAATCACTTGTTTGTCCTGCATCAACACACATCCTAGACTGTTCTTAGATGCATCACAGAAAACTATGTACCCCTTTCCTTGCTCAGGTAACACCAACACAGGTGCACTTGTCAACCTTTCTTTCAACAACTGAAAAGAATGTTGACACTTGTCATTCCAGACAAAAGGAACTTCCTTTCGGGTCAACTTGGTTAGGGGTAAAGTTATAGAATTGAAGTTCTTGACGAACCTCATGTAATAGCCTGCCAACCCAAGGAAACTTTGAATCTCTATCGGTGTCTTTGGTTGTTCCCATTGTAGGACAGATTCTACCTTTTTAGGATCAACACGAATACATGAGGCAGATATTATGTGTCCTAGAAAAGGGACTTTTGGTAACCAGAACTCACATTTGCTAAACTTAGCATACAACTTATGCTTTCTTAGCAAAGTCAAAGCCTGAAGGAGGTGCTGCTGTTGAGCATCTCTACTGTATATTAGGAAGTCATCTATAAAGACTACTACACACTGATCAAGGAAAGGTCGAAAGATTCTATTCATGAGTTCCGTGAATGCAGCTGGTGCATTGGTTAGTCTAAACGACATAACTATGAACTCATAGTGACCATACCTTGTCCTAAAGGTAGACTTAGGTATGCCACTCTCCTTGATACACAACTGATGATATCTCGACCTTAGATCTATCTTATAGAAAATAGTTGCACCACACAACTGATCAAACAAGTCATCAATCCTTGGTAAGGGATACTTGTTCTTTATAGTTACTTTATTCAACTGCCTGTAATCAATGTATAACCGCATCGATCTGTCTTTCTTCTTAACAAAGAGTACTGGAGCACCCCATGGTGAAGTACTTGGTCGAATAAAACCCTTCTCAAGCAACTCCTGTAGTTGCTTCTTAAGCTCTGCCATCTCAGCAGGCTCCATTCTATACGGTGTTTGTAATATTGGTTGCGTGCCCAAAATTAAATTAATCTCAAAATCAATCTCTCAGGGCGGAGGTACACCTGGAAGTTCTTCAGGAAATACATCTTCAAATTCCCTGACTACCGAGACTTCAGAAGGATTAGAACTCTCCATGGTGGTATCTACCACATGTGCCAAGAATGCAAAACATCCTTGCCTCATCAGCTTCTCAGCTACCATAGCTGACACAAGATAGGTTGGAAGAATCTTTCTGTCTTCTTGAAAGATCCATGTGTCACTATCATCTGTGAACACAGCTTGCTTGGACTCACAATCCAAGACAACCTTATACTTTTCTAGGGTGTCCATCCCAAGAATTATATCAAACCCATGCATATCAAGTGGTATAAGATCCACTTGAATGCGATGTTTAGAAAAGAAAAGAGTGCAGGAAGAACACACCTCCCGCAACACTGCATATCCCATCAAAGGAGTTTCTAACTTCAAACTCTCTGTCCTATGACCAACTATCATATTGCAGCCAAGAATCACTCTTTTGGTGATGAAGGAATATGTAGCACCCGGATCAATTAAAACAAATATGACGCAGGATATAGACATATCAGAATAAAACAATTTCATCTGACCTGCCACAACCTGAGGGTTGACTACTGCATCAGGCTGATTCATCGCATAGAATCTCGTAGTCGCCTTTGGTTTATTTGGTGCTCGATTATTGGGTGTTGACGATCCATCTTGGGACACTTGTCCATGTCCTCTAGCTCCACTTGGAAATTGTCTCCTCTGTTAGCCTTGCTGACTCTGCCTCTGAGGTTGAGTCACACTTGCTTCTTTGGCTCGAAAATCCTTCATCAGATGCCCCATCTATCCACATATAAAACAACCTCTGTTCCCTGGCTATGGTCTAGATGGTCCTGTCACCGACACCGATGTTGAGTTGTGGGCTCCTTCTTGCGGTAAACTATGGCCTCTACCACTATTAGACGTCCATTGTGTCTGAGTATTAAACCTTGGTGGTGCTATTGGTGCAGAAAACCTCGGTTTCTTAAAACTGTTGGAAAAGGGTCCTTGAAACTGGGTAAACACCTTCTTACTCATAGTCTGTCACTTCTCAGTCATAGACCTCTCTATCTGTCTGACAGACTCCACAAAAGTAGCAAACCTCTCCCTATTCTCTAAGGCAGACACATGAGTGGTCAAATCGGCGTTCAACCCTTTCTCAAAATGTCATATCCTTTCTTCATCAGTTGTTGCCATATGCAGACAAAATAGTAGAAGTTCCATGAACTTAGCCTCATACTCACTAATGTTCATTGGCCCTTGCCTTAATCTCTCAAACTGAGAGATCTTCTCATATGAGAACATCTTAGGAAAGTATCTATTGACGAATTCTCATTGAAATACTTCCCATTCAATCTCCACACCAGGCCTTTTGCCCTCCTCTGTGGTCCACCAGTGACCAGCACTACCCTTAAGAAGGTACACTGCATGTCTAACCTTCTCAAGTTTTGGGATGTTAAGAATTCTAAAGGCTTTCTCCAGCTCAGTTAGCCACATGTCAGCATCTGTTGGGTCAGCTGTACCAGCATACTTTGTGGCTCCAACCCAGCGAAGTCATTCAAATGTCTTGCCGGCTCCATCTCCTTCAGGGTTGGTAGGTTCCCTAGTTGCAGGTAATGGCATCCTATCTGTCATGTGAGTCATAGCTGCCATAAACTATCCAAACATGGCTTGGAAGACTGGGTTCCCCATATCTTCTTGATTGAACTGGGGTTGTTCAGGTACGGGCTCCTCCCTATCATGGTCTCTTGCACCTCCTCCTGGTGTAGCAACGCTGCTCTCGGCAGCATGTTCATTGTGTGATCCAGACATCTTTAGTTCTTCTTCTCCTATATGTGCAGAAGACACTATCAGATAAACTGGAAGACACTAGAACAGACTCAACAACCTTAATCTTATGTCTCTATAGACTCAGCGAACCTAGAGCACTGATACCAAACTTGTGGCGACCGATAAACAAATCGTTACTAATTTAAGCAGAATTAAACATTAGCAGTGGAATTACTGGAAATCACTAAAAATTAATTTTTTTTATAAAGAGATCTTGTAACATACTGAATCTCAGGGTCTTCCTTGCAATTTACCCACTTTTGAGCTTTTCTTTGCCTTCTAGTCCATTTAGACCTTTTTCATAAATTTCCCTTCTTTAAATATTCTTTTTGGACTCCTTATGCAATTTGAGAACAATTCAAGATTTAAATTACCTTTTTCCCTCATTTATGAAAATTAAGGGGTGTTTGCACAAATAACCCACTCAAGGTAATAATTAAGGGCTAATAATGAAAAATGGAATTTTATGTGAGAAAATAAGTGGATAATGTTTATTTGGAACTTTTTGTATAAATAATAATGTGTATTTGAATTAATTAATGAGAATATTAACCTTAATTATTTCTCTCTCCTCAAAATATGATTTTAATTCATGAAAATATGATATTTAATTGAGAAATGATTATTGAAATCTTAATGTGTTTAATATCTCGAAATTTACTCACATGTTTCATAAAAAGAAGTCTTTTCATATAATTCATTCATTTTAATATATTAATATACACTTTAATGAGCAATATATTTATTAAGGGCCATATTATGAGTAAAACGAGAATATATTTGCATAGGATTGTTCTAGACTTTAATATGAGCATGTGGTTAAAATTTGGTGGCTTATGGAGTTGGTTTGACCCCTCAAAACTATTTAATACACTTTTAATATAGTGTAAATTAAAATGGTGAATAATAACCCACCTACATACCTCACTCTTCATATGGGCTAATAAAACTTTCAAATGCATGCTATTAGTGAATGGAGGACTCTTGGACTCCAAATCTCGAATTTGGGAACCAAGGGTTGCTTATAAAAGCAACACATAATTATTTGCCCAAGCATTATATTAATATATGCTTTAATAATCAAAATAAATTTTTTTGAGGCCAAAGGTTGGGTGAAATGAAAATCTAACTATATAGTATGAATCTAGACGTCTTTAGCAACCTATGGTTAAAATTTGATGTTAATTGGAGCTTGTTTGACCTTCCTAATGCATTAAACAAGTTTTTAATATAGTGTGACATTATATCACTAAGATATCAATGATATGGTTCAGCTTTAATCAGTGTCACGCGTGACACATCCGCATGGGTCCATCGTGGACACTGATCCAGCGGCTCGTGTGAAGCCTGACCCGCATCCAACGACCCAAAACTTGTCTTCTACCTTCAATCGTTACATGTGTAACGATCTCGACTCCTCAGCTTCGATCTCCTCGTATACTCGACCATTTTGCGAGATTTCTTCTTCGTTCGCTTCATCTCTTCCTTCTCGTACATTTGAGCCATTGCTCGTCAAGCGAGGCACAACATAGCTGAAACGCCAAGCGGCGCTGGCGATGGCCTCTCACGACCACCTTTGTTTCGGCTCCACACACATCCACGCCTATAAATAGCACCCTCCTCAGCTTCATCGGCCTCCTAGCAACCTCCGCGTACATTCAATTTTGTCTGAGGAAGTGCGGGTGGCCGACGGTGAGGTGCTTTCCACCCTGAGTTTGCAGAGATTTTTCATAGAGCTAGGAGCGACTAGCAGCAAAATTGAACCCAAAGGTGTGTTCCTCGTTGAATTCCCTACGTTTCAAGTACCTATATGCTTAATTTGGTTGAGAATTGTAGATTTGCCCAACTTCGCAAGTTGGGACCTCGGAGCCATGTTGCAGGTCGAAGGTAGAAGAAGGCCGAGTGGTTTTTGACAATTTTTCCCCTCCGTGCTCTTCAGTTCACCCTTTTTATTCGCTGCCCTTTTGGTCTTTGGCCCACATAGCAATTATCTAAATTCTGATTGGTCCATCTTGTTTAATTCGTAGAAAATCGCTCGATTATCGGAAAAATATAAATAAATAGTCATTGGAAAGAATTTTTCGAGTAGAATCCGAATTTCCCCATCATAGCCGTGGTAGAACAACACAGACTTTTTGAGTCATGTTTTCCATCCCAACTCTGATAATTAATTCAAACTCTAATCTAAATGTATAAAGTGTTATAAAATGATTATAATAGTGTTTTAACTCTATTTTTGGTAAATAAAAATGTTTTCTCGAGTAGAAAAATATTAGGAATCGTTTGGCCTTATTTCCAGACCCAAAATCCAAAGTTTTTAATCCATGTTGTATAAATATGGACACTTTACACTTAAAGTACCTTTAAGTAACCTAATACATGTGTAATGTTTGTAACTAGGGAAATATGGAATGGTGATACAATCCGATTGGTGAATGTGATGGTAATTAATAAAACAGGCATGTGAACCATATTTATGTATGTGCCACCTATTATGTGTACCCTATTCATATATGTGATCTCTATGGATGAATGTGAATGATTATTGTGCAAACAATCCTAATCTCTCAGTTGGGTCTTTTCCAACCCCACAATCATTATTGTGCTAGCCTTGTTATCCTCCTAAATGCATTTTTGGCTCTTTTACTTCTTTGATGAATCAATTGCAATTGTAGCTCACATATGTGAAATATTTAATCTTGTTATGGCCAATGTTGGCCCCTCCATTTATTTATTTCTTGGGTTTTATTCCCAATGTTATGCTGTTATCTTGTTATACTTATCAATCTACTGCCAAGTGAATATTTATGCATGATATAGTTGTTGGCCAATTGCCAATGTAATGTACATGAATACAAACCACCCATAGGGCACTGGGGTTTTAGTCCCCCTGCCAATTTTATACAGGGCACTGAGGTTTTAGTCTTCCTACCAGGCACTGGGGTTTTAGTCCCCCTGCCATTTTATATTGGTGAGGTCCGGTAGGTGCCTCACCCTACATTGAGATGATTTTGAGTCATAATTTATATTCATGCAAATGTGATATTTGTTTCTATTAAAATGTGGCAGTTTTCTAAAACCTTATTTACTCATTTGCCTCTCCCTCCTTGAAATTCCTTAGTGGAATCTTTTGTTATGAAATGCTTAACTTTATGATTTCCTTTATCCTATTATTGACACATACCTTTTATCTTTCTCTTGTTGGATGGCCCCAACCATCCAGGCTAGGATCAAAGTGTGCATGTTAGCTTGGTGAACCTAAGGCTAAGGATAGGACAAGAAGAAAAGGAACATATAGATTGCATGATCATAGTTGCTTTTATGTATTAAGCTGTTTTTTTTTGAGGAAATATTGTATTAGTCTAAGTCTTCCTCTACCTAGATCCTTGTTCTTGTATAAAGATGTACCCCATTTGGGAAAAAAAATTGTAATGTACTCTTTATACATTTTGAATATAGTCAAGTTTTATTTCTTCTGCTACCACACCATTGGTGTTTTTGTTTGACATGATTTTTAGTAGAGACTTGGTCTTTACAACATGGTATCAGAGCATCAAGTTGGTCGGATTCTTGACTAATTCAAAAATTGTCTCCCTAGAGTATATAGTTTCCCTTTGGTTAGTTTTTCACCTTAGAGTTGATCTATCATGAAAGTTTAATTTTGGATCATAATAATTTCATAATTAGAAATAAAATTTGTCAACTTTTTGGTGAATTGTCTATTGAGAAACTACTAGAGAAAGAAGTTGAAGTGATGGTGTCTAGAAAGGGTCAGAGCTTGGGGGCTGGCAATATTTTCCTCCGCCCCACTAGCTTGGTAACGAGGACTCCTGAGCTCATATGACATGGCCTGGCCTGATCTGATACAGACAGCTCAAAATAGTCTATCTTTGGGCATGTTTCCTAATTGTTGAATACCTTAGGAAAACCATAAGTGATGATTTGATCTCCTACACAAAAATCATCCTTAAATACCTTATACTCCTATGTTTAGGGTTTAGTGTACCCTATGTTAAACCCTGAAGCTTGCTTAGTAAATCCTTTTAGTGTTGAGTTTTATGTACCCTTCTACCCTTAGCTTAGTTTGACTTAGTTGACCCTTTTAAGGGGTGTAGTGAGGCTAATGGTGTTAGTATCCTATTTGGTTTTGCAAATCTGACTTCAAGGACGAAATCCCTTTTTAGGGGGATGGAATCCCAATTAAAAGAAAAATCAAATACCTTTAGAGTTAGAAACCCTACCTATGTGGACATATGTACATAATAACTTATGTGAACAAGAATTTACCAAACACATTATATTTGTAATTCAACTTGTTTGTTTATACACACATGAATATGTAGGAAGTCATATAGAGATAATTCATATGCTTGAACCTTAATATAGGCTTGATGCACATAATAATGAGTTACTTATTACTAATGGTGAATATGCATAACGTTGACTATGCCACCCTAATGGTAAAATGTGTATGGATAATGCACCCTAAGTATTCTTTAACATGTAATGATCATGTTGACCTAAACCCTAATATGTAATCATATAGCCTTGAAAACATATACATATATATATATATATATCCTTAATGCCTTTCATGATACACTAGTGACACTAGGTGTCATCACCACATAATATACCTTAATGCATATAAATGGATTATAGTCACAAAGTTATCAATATATATAAGGTATATCACCTTGTTCTCTAATGAACACCTCATCATAAGTTGATATATGAATTAATTCATTAATATTTAATGGGTTACATCCTATTCACTAAAATGCATATAATGACTCAAACATGATAATGAATAATTGGATTCACATAAATATTCATAAAGTGTCTAATGTGAAATAAAATATGTATAATTTATAATATGGTGTAATGGACGAAAATGATTAATGACGTCATTAATATGAGTATGAAAGATGATATGAAAATGTGCAATATGAACATTATTTGGAATTATTATAGGCTTAATAACTTGTTGGATAATATTAACTTTTTTCTACAAAATAATTTGTGATAATTCTACATGATAGTTTTAAGAGGATAATGGAAAATGAATTCATGTTATTAAGGTTTTTGACCTAAGACATTAACTAATGTTGAAATGGCTTAGTAAACCCTAATTGTGCTTAAAACCCTTGATGAGGGAAATACACATGATATAATATTGAGATGTAATTGTTTTGATTAAAATGTGGCACAAGTGATAGTATAATATATAGGATACCTCTTCATGATGGATATTATGCTAATAAGGCAAAAATGTTAGTTTGAGTTTGATAAAAGGCTATAGGTTTTGTGGAAACCTTAGTAACACCTGACTTATGTAGATTTTGTGTTGTACCCTAGATTAAGGATTATAACCTAGTGTTTAAGGTTGGGAAGTTCCACACTCACCCTCTCTTTCCTCTTGTTGTGATTTCAGGGACGAAATCCTAAAGGGGTGGTGTGCTGTAACATACTGAATCTCAAGGTCTTCCTTGCAATTTACCCACTTTTGAGCTTTTCTTTGCCTTCTAGTCCATTAAGACATTTCTCATTAATTCCCCTTCTTTAAATATTCTTTCTTGACTCCTTGTGCAATTTGAGCACAATTCAAGATTTAAATTACCTTTTTCCCTCATTTATGACAATTAAGGGGTGTTTGCACAAATAACACACTTAAGGTAATAATTAAGGGCTAATAATGCAAAATGGAATTTTATGTGAGAAAATAATTGGATAATGTTTATTTGGAGATTTTTAGATAAATAATAATGTGTATTTGAATTAATTAATGAGAATATTAACCTTAATTGTTTCTCTCTCCTCAAAATATGATTTTAATTCATGAAAATATGTTATTTAATTGAGAAATGATTATTGAAATCTTAATGTGTTTAATATCTCGAAATTTACTCACATGTTTCATAAAAAGAAGTATTTTCATATAATTCATTCATTTTAATATATTAATATACACTTTAATGAGCAATATATTTATTAAGGGTCATATTATGAGTAAAACGAGAATATATTTGCATAGGATTATTCTAGACTTTAATATGAGCATGTGGTTAAAATTTGGTGGCTTATGGAGTTGGTTTGCCCCTCAAACTATTTAATACACTTTAATATAGTGTAAATTAAAATGGTGAATAATAAACCACCTACATACCTCACTCTTCATATGGGCTAATAAAACTTGCAAACACATGCTATTAGTGAGTGGAGGAATCTTGGACTCCAAATATCGAATTTGGTAACCAAGGGTTGCTTATAAAAGCAACACATAATTATTTGCCCAAGCATTATATTAATATATGCTTTAATAATCAAAATAAATTTTTTGGAGGCCAAAGTTTGGGTGAAATGAAAATCTAACTACATAGCATGAATCTAGACGTCTTTAGCAACCTATGGTTAAAATTTGAGGTTAATTGGAGCTTGTTTGACCTTCCTAATGCATTAAACAAGTTTTTAATATAGTGTGACATTATATCACTAAGATATCAATGATATGGTTCAGCTTTAATCAGTGTCACGTGTGACACATCCGCATGGGTCCATCGTGGACACTGATCCAGCGGCTCGCGTGAAACCTGACCCGCATCCAACGACCCAAAATTTGTCCTCTACCTTCAGCCGTTACATGTGTAACGAGCTCGACTCCTTAGCTTCGATCTCCTCGTATACTCGACCATTTTGCGAGATTTCTTCTCCGTTCGCTTCGTCTCTTCCTTCCAGTTCATTTGAGCCATTACTCGTCAAGCGAGGCACAGCGTAGCTGAAACGCCAAGCAGCGTCGGCCATGGCCTCTCATGGCCACCTTTGTTTCGGCTCCACACACATCTACGCCTATAAATAGCATCATCCTCAGCTTCGTCGCCCTCCTAGCAGCCTCCGAGTACATTCAATTTTGTCTGAGGAAGTGTGGGTGGCCGACGGTAAGGTGCTTTCCACCCTGAGTTTGTGAAGCTTTTTCACGGAGCTAGGAGTAACTAGAAGCAAAATTGAACCATTAGGTGTGTTCCTCGTTCAATTCCCTACGTTTCGAGTACCTATACACTTAATTTGGTTGAGAATTGTGGATTTTCCCAACTTCGCAAGTTGGGACCTCGGAGCCATGTCGCTGGCCGAAGGTAGAAGAAGGCTGAGTGGTTTTTGATGATTTTGCCCCTACGTGCTCTTCAGTTCGCCCTTTTTATTCGCTGCCCTTTTGGTCTTTGGCCCACATAGCAATTATCTAAATTCTTATTGGTCCATCTTGTTTAATTCGTAGAAAATTGCTTGATTATCGGAAAAATATAAATAAACATTCGTTGGAAAGGATTTTTCAAGTAGAATCCGAATTTCCAGTTTTTGAGTCATGTTTTCCATCCCAACTCTGATAATTAATTCAAACTCTAATTTAAATGTATAAAGTGTTATAAAATGATTATAATATTGTTTTAACTCTGTTTTTGGTAAATAAATATGTTTTCTTGAGTAGAAAAATATTAGGAATCGTTTGGCCTATTTCTAGACCCAAAATCTAATGTTTTAATCCATGGTTTATAAATATGTATATTTTACACTTAAAGTACCTTTAAGTAACCTAATACATCTGTAATGTTTGTAACTAGGGAAATATGGAATGGTGATACAATCAGATTGGTGAATGTGATGGTAATTAATTAAAAAAGGTATGTGAACCATATTTATGTATGTGCCACCTATTATGTGGACCCTATTCATATATGTGATCTCTATGGATGAATGTGAATCATTATTGTGCAAACAATCCTAATCTCTCAGTTGGGTCTTTTCCAACCCCGCAATCATTATTGTGCTAGCCTTGTTATCCTCCTAAATGCATTTTTGGCTCTTTTACTTCTTTGATGAATCAATTGCAATTGTGGCTCACATATGTGAAATATTTAATCTTGTTATGACCAATGTTGGCCCCTCCATTTATTTATTTCATGGGTTTTATTCCCAATGCTATGTTGTTATCTTTTTATACTTTTCACTCTACTGCCAAGTGAATATTTATGCATGATATAGTTATTGGCCAATTGACAATGTAGTGTACATGAGTACAAACCACCCATAGGGCACTGGGGTTTTAGTCCCCCTGCCAATTTTATACAGGGCACTGAGGTTTTAGTCCTCCTGCCAGGCACTGGGGTTTTAGTCCCCCTGCCATTTTATATTGGTGAGGTCCGGTAGGTGCCTCACCCTACATTGAGATGATTTTGAGTCATAATTTATATTCATGCAAATGTGATATTTGTTGCTATTAAAATGTGGCAGTTTTCTAAAACCTTATTTACTCATTTGCCTCTCACTCCTTGAAATTCCTTAGTGGAATCTTTTGTTATGAAATGCTTAACTTTATGATTCCCTTTATCCTATTATTGACACATACCTTTTATTTTTCTCTTGTTGGATGTCCCCAACCATCCAGGCTAGGATCATAGTGCACATGGAAGCTTGGTGAACCTAAGGATAAGGATAGGACAAGAAGAAACGGAACATATAGCTTGCATGATCATAGTTGCTTTTATGTATTAAGTTGTTTTTTTAGGCAATATTGTATTAGTCTAAGTCTTCCTCTACCTAGATCCTTGTTCTTGTATAATGATGTACCCCATTTGGGAAAAATTTTGTAATGTACTCTTTATACATTTTTAATATAGTCAAGTTTTATTTCTTCTGCTGCCACACCATTGGTGTTTTTGTTTGCCATGATTTTTAGTAGAGACTTGGTCTTGACAGCATGGTATCAGAGCATCAAGGTAGTTGGATTCTTGACTAATTCAAAAATTGTCTCCCTAGAGTATATAGTTTCCCTTTGGTTAGTTTTTCACCTTAGAGTTGACCTAGCATGAAAGTTTAATTTAGGATCATTATAATTTCATAATTAGAAATAAAATGTGTCAACTTTTTGGTGAATTGTCTATTGAGAAGCTACTAGAGCAAGAAATTGAAGTGATGGTGTCTAGAAAGGGTCAGAGCTGGGGGGCTGGCAATATATTCCTTCGCCCCACTAGCTTGGTAACGAGGACTCCTGAGCTCATATGACCTGGCCTAGCCTGATCTGATACAGACAGCTCAAAATAGTCTATCTTTGGGCACGTTGCCTAATTGTTGAATACCTTAGGAAATCCATTAGTGATGATTTGATCTCCTACACAAAAATCATCCTTAAATACCTTATACTCCTATGTTTAGGGTTTAGTGTACCCTATGTTACACCCTGAAGCTTGGTTAGTAAATCCTTTTAGTGTTGAGTTTTATGTACCCTTCTACCCTTAGCTTAGTTTGACTTAGTTGACCCTTTTAAGGGGTGGAGTGAGGGTAATGGTGTTAGTACCCTATTTGGTTTTGCAAATCTGATTTCGAAGATGAAATCCCTTTTTAGGGGGATGGAATCTCAATTAAAAGCAAAATAAAATACCTGTAGAGTTAGAAACCCTACCTATATGGACATATGTACATAATAACTTATGTGAACAAGAATTTACCAAACACATTATACTTGTAATTCAACTTGTTTGTTTATACACACATGTATGTAGGAAGTCATATAGAGATAATTCATATGATTGAACCTTAATATAGGCTTGATGCACATAATAATGAGTTACTTATTACTAATGGTGAATATACATAACGTTGACTATGCCACCCTAATGGTAAAATGTGTATGGATAATGCACCCTAAGTATGCTTTAACATGTAATGATCATGTTGACCTAAACCCTAATATGTAATCATATAGCCTTGACAACATATACATATATATATCCTTAATGCCTTTCATGATACACTAGTGACATTAGGTGTCATCACCACATAATATACCTTAATGCATATAAATGGATTATAGTCACAAAGTTATCAATATATAAGGTATATCACCTTGTTCTCTAATGAACACCTCATCATAAGTTGATATATGAATTAATTCAGTAATATTTAATGGGTTACATCCTATTCACTAAAATGCATATAATGACTCAAATATGATAATGAATAATTGGATTCACATAAATATTCATAAAGTGCCTAATGTGAATTAAAAAATGTATAATTTATAATATGGTGTAATGGACGAAAATGATTAATGATGTCATTAATATGAGTATGAAAGATGATATGAAAATGTGCAATATGAACATTATTTGGAATTATTATAGGCTTAATAACTTGTTGGATAATATTAACTTTTTACTACAAAATAATTTGTGATAATTCTACATGATAGTTTTAAGAGGATAATGGAAAATGAATTCATGTTATTAAGGTTTTTGACCTAATAAATTAACTAATGTTGAAATGGCTTAGTAAACCCTAATTGTGCTTAAAACCCTTGATGAGGGAAATACACATGATATAATATTGAGATGTAATTGTTTTGAATAAAATGTATCATAAGTGATAGTATAATATATATGATACCTCTTCATGATGGAGATTATGCTAATAAGGCAAAAATGTTAGTTTGAGTTTGATAAAAGGCTATAGGTTTTGTGGAAACCTTAGTAACACCTGACTTATGTAGATTTTGTGTTGTACCCTAGATTAAGGATTATAACCTAGTGTTTAAGGTTGGGAAGTTGCACACTCGCCCTCTCTTTCCTGTTGTTGTGATTTCGGGGACAAAATCCTCTTTAAGGGGTGGTGTGTTGTAACATACTGAATCTCAAGGTCTTCCTTGCAATTTATCCACTTTTGAGCTTTTCTTTGCCTTCTAGTCCATTTAGACCTTTTTCATAAATTTCCCTTCTTTAAATATTCTTTTTGGACTCCTTGTGCAATTTGAGCACAATTCAAGATTTAAATTACCTTTTTCCCTCATTTATGACAATTAAGGGGTGTTTGCACAAATAACCCACTTAACGTAATAATTAAGGGCTAATAATGCAAAATGGAATTTTATTTGAGAAAATAAGTGGATAATGTTTATTTGGAGCTTTTTGGATAATGTAATAATGTTTATTTGAATTAATTAATGAGAATATTAACCTTAATTGTTTCTCTCTCCTCAAAATATGATTTTAATTCATGAAAATATGTTATTTAATTGAGAAATGATTATTGAAATCTTAATGTGTTTAATATCTCGAAATTTACTCACATGTTTCATAAAAGAAGTCTTTTCATATAATTCATTCATTTTAATATAATATACACTTTAATGAGCAATATATTTATTAAGGGCCAGATTATGAGTAAAACGAGAATATAACTACATAGGATTGTTCTAGATTTTAATATGAGTATGTGGTTTAAATTTGGTGGCTTATGGAGTTGGTTTGCCCCTCAAAGCTATTTAATACACTTTTAATATAGTGTAAATTAAAATGGTGAATAATAACCCACCTACATACTTCACTCTTCATATGGGCTAATAAAACTTGCAAATGCATGCTATTAGTGAGTGGAGGACTCTTGGACTCCAAATCTCGAATTTGGGAACCAAGGGTTGCTTATTA
The DNA here is from genome assembly GCA_963693085.1 of Alisma plantago-aquatica. Classification (NCBI taxonomy): domain Eukaryota; kingdom Viridiplantae; phylum Streptophyta; class Magnoliopsida; order Alismatales; family Alismataceae; genus Alisma; species Alisma plantago-aquatica. Next base: position 566,040,009 of record OY856415.1, read on the forward strand.
AAGCAACACATAATTATTTGCCCAAGCATTATATTAATATATGCTTTAATAATCAAAATGATTTTTTTGGAGGCCAAAGGTTGGGTGAAACGAAAATCTAACTATATATCATGAATCTATATGTCTTTAGCAACCTATGGTTAAAATTTGAGGTTAATTGGAGCTTGTTTGACCTTCCTAATGCATTAAACAAGTTTTTAATATAGTGTGACATTATATCACTAAGATATCAATGATATGGTTCAGCTTTAATTAGTGTCACACGTGACACATCCACTTGGGTCCATCAAGGACATTGATCCAGCGGTTCACATGAAGCCTGATCCGCATCCAACGACCCAAAACTTGTCTTCTACCTTCAGCCGTTACATATGTAAAGAGCTCGACTCCTCAGTTTCGGTCTCCTCCTATACTCGACCATTTTGCGAGATTTCTTCACTGTTCGCTTTGTCTCTTCCTTCCGATTCATTTGAGCCATTGCTCGTCAAGCGAGGCACACCATAGCTGAAACGCCAAGCGGCATCGGCCATGACCTCTCATGGCCACCTTCGTTTCGGCTCCACACACATCCACGCCTATAAATAACACCCTCCTCAGCTTCGTCAGCCTCCTAGAAGCCTCCGTGTACATTCAATTTTGTCCGAGGAAGTGCGGGTGCCCGGTGGTGAGGTGCTTTCCACCATGAGTTTGCGGAGCTTTTTTATGGAGCTAGGAGCGACTAGCAGAAAAATTGAACCCATAGGTGTGTTCCTCGTTCAATTCCCTACGTTTCGAGTACCTATACGCTTAATTTGGTTGAGAATTGTGGATTTGCCCAACTTCACAAGTTGGGACCTCGGAGCCATGTCGCTGGCCGAAGGTAGAAGAAGGCCGAGTGGTTTTTGACAGTTTTGCCCCTCCGTGCTCTTCAGTTCGCCCTTTTTATTCACTGCCCTTTTGGTCTTTGGCCCACATAGCAATTATCTAAATTCTGATTGGTCCATCTTATTTAATTCGTAGAAATTCGCTCGATTATCAGAAAAATATAAATAAATAGTCGTTGGAAATGATTTTTCAAGTAGAATCCGAATTTCTAGTTTCTGAGTCATGTTTTCCATTCCAACTCGGATAATTAATTCAAACTCTAATTTAAATGTATAAAGTGTTATAAAATGATTATAATAGTGTTTTAACTCTGTTTTTGGTAAATAAATATGTTTTCTCGAGTAGAAAAATATTAAGAATCGTTTGGCCCTATTTCTAGACCCAAAATCTAATGTTTTAATCCATGGTTTATAAATATGGATATTTTACACTTAAAGTACCTTTAAGTAACCTAATACATGTGTAATGTTTGTAACTAGGGAAATATGGAATGGTGATACAATCATATTGGTGAATGTGATGGTAATTAATTAAAATAGGTATGTGAACCATATTTATGTATGTGCCACCTATTATGTGGACCCTATTCATATATGTGATCTCTATGGATGAATGTGAATGATTATTGTGGAAACAATCCTAATCTCTCAGTTGGGTCTTTTCCAACCCCACAATCATTATTGTGCTAGCCTTGTTATCCTCCTAAATGCATTTTTGGCTCTTTTACTTCTTTGATGAATCAATTGCAATTGTGGCTCACATACGTGAAATATTTAATCTTGTTATGACCAATGTTGGCCCCTCCATTTAATTATTTCTTGGGTTTTATTCCCAATGCTATGTTGTTATCATGTTATACTTTTCACTCTACTGTCAAGTGAATATTTATGCATGATATAGTTATTGGCCAATTGACAATGTAGTGTACATGAGTACAAACCACCCATAGGGCACTGGGGTTTTAGTCCCCCTGCCGTAGGAACTGGGGTTTTAGTCCCCCTGCCAATTTTATACAGGGCACTGAGGTTTTAGTCCTCCTGCCAGGAACTGGGGTTTTAGTCCCCCTGCCATTTTATATTGGTGAGGTCCGGTAGGTGCCTCACCCTACATTGAGATGGTTTTGAGTCATAATTTATATTCATGCAAATGTGATATTTGTTGCTATTAAAATGTGTCAGTTTTCTAAAACCTTATTTACTCATTTGCCTCTCACTCCTTGAAATTCCTTAGTGGAATCTTTTGTTATGAAATGCTTAACTTTATGATTGCCTTTATCCTATTATTGACACATACCTTTTATCTTTCTCTTGCTGGATGGCCCCAACCATCCAGGCTAGGATCAGAGTGTGCATGGAAGCTTGGTGAACCTAAGGCTAAGGATAGGACAAGAAGAAAAGGAACATATAGCCTGCATGATCATAGTTGCTTTTATGTATTAAGTTGTTTTTTTAGGCAATATTGTATTAGTCTAAGTCTTCCTCTACCTAGATCCTTGTTCTTGTATAAAGATGTACCCCATTTGGGAAAAATTTTGTAATGTACTCTTTATACATTTTGAATATAGTCAAGTTTTATTTCTTCCGCTGCCACACCGTTGATGTTTTTGTTTGCCATGATTTTTAGTAGAGACTTGGTCTTTACAGATCCATAAACTGAAAAACTTCTTCATAAAGAACCAAAGTAGTTTAAATACATTCTGGTTTACCGTTACATCTCTGGTACTGCTTCTTCTCGAGAGTTACAACATTAGTTGCATTGTTAGACTATACATAGGCGATATAAAAATCTCAAGGCATCAAGCCAAAATCTCATATCAATATTAAACTAACTACTGACTCCTAGGACCTGAGAGTACAGAGACGACACATAGGACTCTCTATATACAGGACATGACAACCAATGTCTACACCTGAGAATTCACTTTGGTCCATGGTTCTGCTACTGCTGTTGCTGTTCTTCCCTTGTTGTAGGGTTCCTGCCTCTTCTGCGATGTCTACCTAAAAAATTGAATCCCACGGGGGTGAGACAATTGAAAATTGTCCCAACGAGAGATATAACTCTCTACCAGAAATATTATTATTGCAATTAATGGTATAAAACTAAGCAGAAGGATCATAAGCATTCAACAGTAGCTAAATCAATATATAAACAAATTAGAGCATTATTCTTTACTCAAGCATTTCTCATATAATTTGATGAAGTAGCATGTTACTTATCCAATAAGGAATTGAAAAGCATATATAACATTTGTTCATTTAGAATATACTATGCAAAGTAACATCAACCAATGATTCTCGTATTTCAACCTTAAGCAAATATTCTACACAGCTGATTACATTTTACAAGTATACTTAATGCCCAAAGGAGATGAGGTATACCGCTCAGACTCCAATCGACCATTGTGAAATCGAAATCGGTACCATACATAGGTCAAAAGAAGAGCCAGATTTCCATGACCTCATCTTCCTCAGTCAGTGTGAGGACCAATTGCATGACATCTTGTGTCTCTGCCAAATAGCTTTCCAGGGTATACTGGCAACTTCACTATTAGAGTTACAGTGGCATGATGTACTCTCCTTGCAATCGAGAGATATTATATTTATCTCACATTGATCCGGCATTAAAATCATCGGGAGATTAATGATACATCCATCCCGGTCTTTGGGAGATTAGTGATATATCCATCCCGGCATAAATAATGAAGGATTGAGAGATTTTTTTGGTGAACCAAGGATTGAGAGATTTAATGTTTATCTCACATCAATTCCTCCATTAGGGCGTAAGGATATTTCCGCCCATAACCCCTACATACTCAAACGTATGCCCTCTAGGAGTTCTCGTAGGAAAATCTATTTCACCATCACCAAACTACTAACGATGATGGATCTATGGTCAGGGCTCTACATGAAACTATTTTGCTTGATTAATTAAGTACATTATAGTATTCCTTTTGCATCAAACATGTTTACACACATAAAACATTATAACAATTTTCTATAAGGATCGAATACTATTTCTATCAAGTTCTTTTCAAAGCTTTGTCACACATTGGGATCTCAATCCCTTATCACATCAGGGTATTCTCATCCCTTATCATCTCATCATCATGATTATGAAACATGGGTGTTCAAATTATCAATTCATCAAAACACTTGTTACCAATTTATCGGATAACTTAATGCCATCAGGTTATCTGACCAATGTAAACATAACAATTGCAATGCATGTATTTCACATGATTTTTAAAGCCCAATAATATCTCTTGTTACCTCTCACTAGGCAACATAGCAGGTTATGGCTCACAAAGCCTAGAAATCAATTTCAATAGTAAAATATCATAGCTCATTCCTGGCTATAACCACCATCTCATGAAACCTGCATAATTAGTACACATGATAACAATTATATCAATTACAAATCCGCACGATGTATTGTATGAGTAACATCACTATTTCCTCCTTTGAGTTAGGATTTCCCAATTTATCTCAATTAGGAATACATTATCTCATTACCCAAGTTTGGGTCATGATCTATCATTATATTGCGCAAAATTAGGGTTTCATACATTACAACCCAAGAATTAGGGTTCCACATATCTTTATCATGTATCAGTATAGGATTTCACATCAAAGTGTCACATACCATCATATGGCCTTACCTTGACTTAAATTTTATATCTCATCATTTCTTTAAGGTTTCATTTTAACCTTAACCTTATTTAGGATTCCACATGACATCACCCTCACTTAGGGTTTCATATGGCTTCACCCTCGATTAGGGTTTTTCATGTCATTACCCTAAATTAGGGTCATACCATTACCATAGATTAGGGTTTCACCTATCAGCGCCCTCAATTAGGGTTAGGGCTCATCAACCTTCTTAATTAGGGTTCATGATCTCTTTATCAAGAATCATACCCTAATTACACATTCATATATGTTGAAAGTGTTAGGACTTAACCACTACATGATAATCATCCATGTAGGAAGTCCTCTCTCTCTCTTTCATCATTTACAAGATGACATTTACTTCAGACTTGATTGGATTAGGTCAACTCAACTTGATTGAAGAGTTGACACCATGTATTTTGTCATTACTTCCTTAATCATTAAGGATTAGTTATTCACAAGGTATTAATCATCCTATCTTATTAAGGTTACATCACTATAATCACCTTTGGTTCACATTATATAATGTTCAATTATACAATTGATCTTTAAGCACCTTAAGTGTCCATGCGGTTTAGGGTTAATTACTTCCAAATGGTCTTTGTCACTTAGACCCCAAAAGGTCTTGACCAATCAGACCTCAAACGGTCTTGCATGAATAACCTCCAAACGATCTAGGTTTAACACTTAAAACTATTTAGCAAAGTAGGTACTTGAAACCGTTTGCTAAAGTAGATGTTGAAACATTTTGACAAAGTTGATGTTGAAACCGTTTGACAAAGTTGATGTTGAAACCGTTTGCTAAAGTTGATGTTGAAACCGTTTGACAAAGTTGATGTTGAAACCGTTTGACAAAGTTGATGTTGAAACCGTTTGACAAAGTTGATGTTGAAACCATTTGCTAAAGTTGATGTTGAAACCGTTTGACAAAGTTGATGTTGAAACCGTTTGACAAAGTTGATGTTGAAACTGTTTGACAAAGTTGATGTTGAAACCGTTTGACAAAGTTGATATTGAAACTGTTTGAGTCTCAACCAGTTTGGGATCGTTTGGTCCCAAACGGTCTTGAGACCGTTTGGTCCCAAATAGTCTTGGGACCGTTTGGACTCAAACGGTCTTGAGACCATTTGGTCCAAACTTCCTCCAAACCGATTGGACCAAGAATGGTCTCAACCACTCAAATCGATTTTGGGTTTCCAAGATTAATTCCTTCATCAATTGAATTCATATAATTAATCATCAATTGGACTTATGCATCATGCTTCAATTGAGATAATAAATCATTCTTCAATTGATTAACCCTTCAATTGATCATCAATTAGGGTTTGGAACCCAATTGAATTAGGGTTGAAATCGATGAACCTACAATATTAGACATTGTGAAACTGATTTCTTAGAAATCATTGGTCCATCATTCAATTTGGACATGGCCTGGCCTCAAACGGTCTTGAGGTCATTTGGATAACCTCCAAACGGTCTTGAGACCGTTTGCCTAATCCATCATCAAAATTGGTGAAGTTCAAATAGGGTTTTCATCCTTGAATTGCTCATCAGACTAGCTATTGATTGCATTAACATTTGATATCTTTGGGTCTTCAACTACTCAACCAAACTCAACCCTAGACCTCCAAATGGTCTTGGGTGACCTCCAAATGGTATTGAGACTGTTTGGGTGATCTCCAAACGGTCTTGAGACCGTTTGGGTTAATCAACCCAAAGAATTACATTAAACAATAGCAAAATCAACACTTAACCTGATTAGGGTTTCCAATTAGATGATTGTCTATTCATTAGTTTAATCAATTGGAATCATTAGATCCTTATCCAACATGTTCTAGGGTTCTGACCTCAAATGTTCAACCCATCCAAATGGTCAACCTTCTTAAACGGTTTGGGATTCCAAACCCCAAACAGTTTTGCGGTTTGGAAACCGTTTGGTCTCCAAACGGTTTGGTGAAACTATTTGGACCAAAATCTTCAAAACTGTTTGCAAGGGGAAATTGTTGGATTGCGTGCCCAAGATGATATTATCATCACCTACCTTCAATCATTCGAAAAATACTGCCATTTTCATGACAATTATAACAATAGATCAAGGGAATTGCAAAATAGATCATAACGTTCAACAAATGATGGAGATTTGAAAATAATAACAATATTTAAGGGTTTGAGTTATATAACCCACCTCCAATTGAGCTTCAAAGCTTGTAGCTTCTCATAAAAAATGGTGTAGGAATCTCTTGCAACTACCCAAGGTCCGTTCTCAAGCTTTTTGGATGAAAGGATTGGCTAGGATTGAAGATGGAGTGAAATAGAGAAGAATCATGCATTATTTAATGATTTTCACCATGAAATCGAGGTCAAATGAGATCAAGAAGCATACCAACAGGTTGGGGGTCGTCCTCCAGCTGCTTCTAGCTCCCTTGGTCGTTTTTTCAAGCAAAGAGAGGAAGTGGGTTTGGAAAAAGCCTTTGGTTTGGGTTGTAAAGGGTATTTTTATAAGAAAATCAGTGAGAGAGAAAATGGCTTATTAAAATTCTTTTAATTCCAAAATTAGTGCCGCCTCTTCCCCTCAATTCCTTGGCCACGAAGCCATCTTCATCCATTTTCAAAACCTCTTCATTATGCAAAGTTTAAAGGAAAAGAAGTTAAGCACCTTAAACATATTATATTAATATACCCCTTTTAGTGGATATTACTTTTTATTAACTTAATGTGTGTGAGTTATCTATTCCCTTGGATATTTTCGTTGCCTTTTTCAAGGCACAAGCTCGTCCAATCCTTTGAAAATCCATCCCTCACCTTTTGGTTGAAGGGTTCTTCAATTAATATATTACTTTTTGCATTAAATTGAAATAAAGTTCCTTTTATGCTTAAATCTTGATTATTTTAATATCAAGATTCTCTCTCCTCCAAAATAATTCAAATGAGGCGCCCCTATCATTTTATTTTCTCCACATGATGCCAAGAAACATGGGGGACCCTCTAGAAGTGGTATTTTGCATATTGAACCGTAGTTTTTGGGTAATTTGCACATTACACCAAAACTAGGTTTTAATGCACAAATATTGCTCAACAAGCTCTATCTTGGTGTTCAAGCTTGTGGAAGCCATACCACTACATCATACTCACTCTTATTATGTCTCAACATATGAGGAACATTTTATCATGTACCATTTGCAAGTTAACCCCTCAACTTTGGTAATTTGCACTTTAGTCCAAAATTAACAAAATAATGTTTCAACATCATTCAAAAAGGACTGAAATTGAAATATAAGTTCCTCATGAGCCTCAATTACTTTTCAGGAATTAAGAGAAATCATATAATCAACTATATTAGGCAAAACACCTAGTGTTAGAACATAACCCATGTCAGGGATGTTACAGTTACCAACCAGCACCTCAGTTGACAACTCACTTAGCTTGTACACCTCTTCAATTGAAGTAACCTTAGGCTCTCATCTCTTAGGAAGATATCTCAAGATCTTGGAGTTGATAGTACCTATATCCATTACACTCCCAAGGGCTTCCAAACTATTCAATATGACATTTAGCCTAGTGTACATATCAACCATTCTCTCATTCTTATCCATTTTGAAGTTCTCTAGAAGACCACCAAGCGTGTAGACTTTGGCCTCCTTCACTTGCTCGGTTCCTTCATAGGTGACACACAATTTGTGCCATATCTCATGTACAATGTCCCAAGAAGACATCTGATTGAACTCAGATGGAGTAAGAGCGGCGTAGATGATGCTCACAGCTTTGGCGTTGAGTTGAGCATGCTTCATTTCATCTTCAGTCCATGTGGTGATGTCCCCTTTTGGATCTTCATATTTGAGGTGGACAATCTTCCACATTTCATAGCTCACACCTTAGAGGTAGAATTGCATCCTTCTCTTCCAATAGAGAAAGTTTGTGTCATCGAAGACTGGAGGTCTCATGGAGAAGCTTCCTTCTAGGTTAAGTGAACCAAGAGCCGAATCGCCAATCTTCTCCTACTTGTTGAAGTAGCTTGGAGAAGACCTTCTCTGATACCACTTGTTGGATCAATGGGCTCTAGAGGGGGGGGTGAATAGAGCTTCACAAACTTCACAAAATCAATTAGACCACCAATTTATATTTAGTGCAGAAACTAAACCAAACAGCAGTTTGAAGTCTTAATCTAGCATTCAAAGCAAGGATAAGAGACAAGGAATAGCAAGCACTTGAACAGGTGGTTTAGAGTGATTCCACGTCCTAAACTTAGGAGCAATGTCAGTCCACTACCTAGAGTTGGTTAGGCTCTAGGATTTGCAACTTGGTTCTCTTATATATCACAATAAGATTACAAGATACAATAACCACACATCCAAGGACTTAGTTTCTCAAGCTAAGATCTTCTTCCTCACCAAGGACATACCCACTTTGCAAGTAGTCTTCAACCTTCTTCAAAGGACTTACCCACTCTTGCTTTAGTCTTCAGCCTTGTAGGAATTACCTATCTTACTTGAGCTTTGCCTTGCACCTCTCCTTCTCTTGGAGAGCTTTTGCACCTTTCTCCTTCACTAGGAGATCTAGAGCAGCTTGCTCTCATCACTCTTGAAGAACAGCAACCATCTTCACCTTCACTCGGGGAAGAGCAGCATCCACTTCTCTTTCACTTGGAGAAGCAACTTCAATCAATCTTCAATGGGAATATGTGGTAGGAAGAGGGAATGGAGATCTTTACATCATATAAGGGATAGCTCGCATACATAGGAACCTAACTCACTCATAGCTCATGAATTTGTCTTGAAGGTAGAGAGAGAAAGGGGATCAAGGGCTGAGCACACTCTCAACTATGTTAGCACCAAGTTTGCAATTGAATGAGCAGCTTGGAATGAACTCTAAGGGGGTCTATTTATAGTTGAGGGTGCCCCTTTAAGTTGTGGGACACTTGGATACAAAAATAGCCATTTTTTGTTCAAGGAAACGACTCTAATTTTGCCCAAAACACTCACCAACGGTCATATCATTTTTTTCTGCAAATTTTGTACAGTGCAATCGGTCGAGTTTCAATAAGGGTAACTCGACCGATCAAGTAAAAGACAAAACTGATATTCAAATGATCGGTCGAGTTTGTCCTGACAAAACTCGACCGATCGTTTAAACTCGAAATGGTCAGTTACATGATCGGTCGAGTTCTGCGAAAGGACAACTTGACCGATGCAATCTTTAGAAAATTGACCAAGAATGATCAGTCGAGTTTCAAGTCAGGGAAACTCGACCGACCAAGTTCTTGTAATCAATTTTCTAATTTGCATTTAAAGTGATTAGCACTAGGTGATTTTTGTCCCAAACATTTTTCTCACCTAAGCTACAAGTCAATTCATCATTACAAGTGATTACATAGATGTTCTAAGGTCGTTTACATAGAAAACCCAAAAAGCACACTTGTAGTCATTTTGATTTGAACTTGACCCATTCTAGGGCTTTGGATTTTAGATCCTTTTCATGTACCTAATGCCTGCAAACAATCTTAAACACACATATTAGATACATATGAGTGGAATGGTTAAGTCATTATCAAAATATAAGTAATGTATAACCTTTAGGTCAACACAATATTTGGAAAAAAGTTTGGGCTTCAATGGTATCAAAAGACAATTATGACAGAAGTCTGGTGCATGTTATATCTAAATTAGAACTAAATGAAACTGTCACGATCATTCTTTCTCCCTCCGTAGCAAGTTTAGATCTAAGTTCCAACAAATATATTGGTACAAAAGAATGGGCATCCCTAACAAGTTTTCATTAAAATTTCACCCTTCATAAGAAGAGAAGGCATATGTCTAATCTGTGGTTGTAGTTTCATTTGTAAAATTATTCTAAAATATGTTCTCGAGCCAAACTAGTTGTTAAACCAGAATCATTAATTGTCGTAAAGCTTTTCTAGAAGAGTAATAATATAGATCACACTTCTTCCACCAGAATTCACACCCAGATCTCAATTAGCACAAGCACAAAATACGAAGCGACTGTCTAGTACTGTATAAAGAAAATTTTAGTACAATGTCAGAAGTCATTAAGAACACTACTGACTTTAAATCAAAATTGTACCAATACAAATACTAAACTATATATATATATATATATATATATATGTATATACATATATATACATATATATATGTATATATATGTATATGTATGTATGTATATATATATATGTATATATATATATATATATATATATATATATATATATATATATATATATATATATATATATATATATATATGGCTGTTCATTCGTTGCCCGGCGGGTAGCCAGAATTTTTGCTACCCGCTGGAGTAACTCGGGTCAAAAGAGTAACTATATGGTATGCTGGAGTAACCCGTCTGAATAGCAAGAGTAACTATATGGTATGCTGGAGTAACTATGAGTGCAAAAGAGTAACTGTGCAGAAAATATACAGTCAGTAATATATATGGACGTGTTTTTTGATTTTGGGGGGCAAATGATATTATTTTTTGATCAAAATTTTTGGAGAGCTAGACAAAATTATCCTCTACAATTGCGAAAAAAAATTTAAAAAAAATATCAGGAAGTGTGAAAAATATATATATATATAAATATATATGTGTGTGTGTATATATATATATATATATACATATATACAGTCAGTAATATATATGGACGGATTTTTTAATTTTGGGGGGGCAAATGATATTATTTTTTGATCAAATTTTTTGGAGAGCTAGACAAAATGTTCCTCTACAATTGTGAAAAAAAATATCAGGAAGTGTGAAAAAAAATATCAGGAAGTGTTGCCGGGTAGCTACCCGTTAGTTACCCGCCGGGTATTAAAGATAAGCCCTATATATATATATATATATATATATATATATATATATATATATATATATATATATATATATATATATATATATATACACATATATATATATTTGTATACATCATTTTTAATAAGTTATAAACATAGTTTTATATACATCCTACAATGAGTATTTTTAAAGAAAATAATGCTTGCAAACAAGTACTTTAAATACAATGTGTATTTTTAAATTAAACATTGTTCATTAAAATGTATTATAATACGTACTTTATACATGTACTAACGGTGCTTGTACAAATTATTATGTGACACTCTTTCTCTCTTCATCCACTACTTCTCACTTTGTATTTAGTACACACTCCCTCTCTCCATCCACTACTTCTCTCTTTGTATATAATACTCTATCTCTCTCCGTCCACTTCTCATTCTTTTAATTTATTGAACTTTCTCTCTCCATCCACTCCTCTTTATTCTATTTATTACGCCATCTCTCTATCCACTATCTCATTGTGTCTATTAACTATATGTTCTTTCTCCTTTCATTATCTATATCTCTTTTCCAATCCACACTCTCTCGATCCACTAATAATGATTAATCTATCTCTCTCCTGTCACAAAATAATTATGGTCACTTTCAAATTCAAGACGCACAATGTTAATTATATTTTGCACATGTTTCCTGAGATATTAGTGTGGATTTTGGTGAATGAGGCGTTAGATAAATAACTTTCCTTTCTAAAATCGTCTAATTGAGTCTAAGTGCGGCTCAATACATAACAAGATTTATATGAGGTTTATTACGCGGTCCTCAGTGGGTGAAGTATTATAAAATAGCTTGCTGTTTTCAAATTAGGATAGTTTCTGAATTTGAGTGAATTCCGATTATGGAATGTGAAATGATTACGTGTTCCACAAAATTGAAGAAAATTTGAAAAAGTACTACGTCGTGTTCAATTGGCTGATCTGACTGCATGTGTTAGGATAAGATTAATCATGATTTTGAACGGAACCTTGCCACTTGTATAACGTAAATCCATACCAGAGAAACTATACCATGAAGCCATGGCACTTCCCTAGTGAGTGCTGTGGTTTTCTTATATTTCTTCTATTAGGTGGTGGGGTAGGAGGTGGGGACTCTCTGCACAACGTCTATGTAAAGGATACATGTGCGAACTTGGAATATGAAGACACATGAATTTGTGGCTGTGCTTCTGCTGAATCAGGTATAGATCATAATGGATGAATATGGACCATAGAATAGATTTTTGTATGTCCACAAGTGATTGACAAACACCAGAAGGAAGCAATGGCAATTGCCTAAGCCACAAGTTTTACTATGTAGTCAGTAAAAGGAAAAGCAGATTCGCCTCTTCAATGAGTCATTGTACTCTACATTGTCTATCACATGTTCATTGGAAGAAGGCATGAACATGCACTATATATAGGTGATCCACACAACCATTGGTGCGTGCAGAAGAAGAGAGACCTTAGCAGAGGAGCTCTTACTACGGTGAGATAACGAGGAGTGTTGCAAATGCCAAGGGAGAGAGATCCTCTTGTCCTTGGCCGGGTTGTCGGCGATGTGCTTGACCCCTTCAGACGGTCTGTTGCCCTCAAGGTGACCTACAACTCAAGGGATATCACCAATGGCTGCGAGTTGAAGCCTTCTGCAGTTGTGCAGCAGCCAAGGGTGGAAGTTGGTGGTGACGATCTCAGAACGTTCTATACTCTTGTAAGCTCTTCAACTATTCATCAGTATTGTTATTTTGCGTACTATCTTGAGCAGGTGAGATCAAGATTGAGCTGCGCCCTCAGACTCTTCATGTTTTAGCGATGAAGTTGCCTTGTGATATTGTTTTGCAGTTAATGGTGGATCCAGATGCTCCAAGTCCCAGTGAACCGAACCTCAGGGAATACCTTCATTGGTAGGCTGTGATGTTTTGACAAGCATTTACCACTTTTTACTGCTTTTCTTAGTGTCTATTGCTGAAGTCTGACTTGAGGGTTTGTATTTCCATGAAATAGTGTTGTTTCGGCTTGGAATAAATGACCCACAGAACACCATGATGATAAAACTGCATTTATATTGATTCGACTGCCGTCAAACTCTACACTGAGGTAGACTATTGGAATGGCATCAAAAGTGAAACCCTGAGACTACTGTTAGAAAACAAAACTGACCGATGCCCAGAACTTAAGATATAAATGAATTCTAAATCAATAGCAAAATAATATTGATTCATATATACAACTGATCTCTTAGTTAATCAAATATAATTTCATTTTGAAACATTTATTGATTCATTTCATAAAACATATATTTGTAATAAGAATTCCGAGATCAGTGAAAGTCGCCACAGGTTTCTGGCGATTTAAATAAAAGTGCAATGGCTACGAGGCAAAAAGTGCTGCACTTTGGCAGATATTTACAATTTGGTGACATTCAGACCTTTTCCTTACAAATCCTGAGCTATTTAAAACAAACCCTCTTTGGATATTCAGACCTTCTCAGAGATTCCCTAATCCCTAGCTATTTGGACAGCCTTCTTTGGCCCCTTCTATCCGGTGCCCCCGGCCCCCACACCTCGAGAAAAGGGCAAAAGGGTTCTCACAAAAGTGAAAGTGTAGAGCACTTTTCCAAAAGTTTTTTTTCTAAAAACAGGCAATAGCCGCTTCCTTTTTTTGCTGAAGACTCCACAACATTTCACAATAATTGTTTTGATAGTACGGGAATAATCTGCAAGTTGTTTTTGTCATGTCCTGTGGTACTTGAAAGAGAAACATGTTACACTTTTTTCTTAGCATTAAGATATTCAACTATGCAATTAAGGATAATCTTTCTTTTCCCCTTTTTGGACGATTTCTTGTTAGGATTTGTTTGTGTGCCGTTTTCCATTTTGAGGCATATACATGAATATTGGCATCGTGCATGTTCTCCATGAGTTTATATAACTTGTTAATTACTCATTAGGTAAAAAACAACTTGACATATTTGGTCAAGAAAATAACCATTCCTTTGCCTGTGGGAAAATAATTATAGGAATAGCACACTTTGAATCGAAACCCTACTGCCTTGACGGTTTTAGGCAAAAACACTATTTTTATCTAAACAGTCATAGATTATATACGTCTGTTTAATCTTTTTTTCATTTTCTGTTTCGTTACAATATTCGTTGGTAGCATTTCTATATTAAACCAATTATAATAACATAAAACTATAGTTTCACTGTTTTCTATTAAAATTCGTTTTTTTTAAATATAAAACCGCCTAGACTTGTGATGAGCCGGAAACTAAAAACTGTCACTCATGATGGCGTAATTTATCACAATTGACCTTCAAAAAGTTTTTTCAAAATGGATAAATTGGGTATTTCTGGGCAAAACAGTGTCAAATTTGTTGGTTTTTCCTATTCATTATTTACAGTCACAATAGTTGTTCGTTCGTGATCAGAACTAAAAAAAGGTTACCTTGTTACAGGAAATTTCTCTCTTTTACAACATGCACATTACTGTTTTGCTTTTAATTAGCATAGTACGAAACGGAAATGATTTGAATTTCTTTATGTGTGCAAGTGACAGGCAATAAGCGTTCTCGAACATGGAAATATACTCTCTGCTGACAATAGGATCGATGCATTTGTTTCAGGATGGTCACGGACATCCCAGGTAGCACTGGAGCTAGCTTTGGTAGATACAACGACTCTGAGTGAACTCAACACAGATGCATAAAAGCCTGCCTTACACAGAAAAATAACCTGTATACGCCAATCGTCTAATTCATCTGTTTCTTCTTTCTGTAGGTCAGGAGATCATGTGCTACGAGAGTCCACGCCCAACCATGGGCATCCACCGCCTAGCGTTCGTCCTCTTCCAGCAGATCGGCCGCCGGACAGTGTACCGACCAGACTGGCGTCAAAACTTCAACACCAGGGAGTTCGCGAGGATCTACAACCTGGGATCCCCAGTGGCTGCCATTTACTTCAACTGCCAGAGAGAGGCCGGTTCGGGTGGGAGAAGGATGTGAGATAAAGCACCCCCATAAACTGTGTGTATGTTATATGCTTGATTTATCGTGCGTGGCATCTATTGATTGCGTATGAGTGCAACTACATTTACTGGTTTGCCCAGATAGAAGAAGGATGAAAGACGTGCTACTATATTAATATGTATGTTTTTGTGTGTTATATCTAGCTGGTTTAACTGATGGCTTGTATTCCGCCTCTTATCAATACAAATGAAATGTATACTATTTATGATTACTTATATCTGACAGATGGTTGGATAGATGGATACTTTAGAATACTGCTCTTTTCACTTTTGGATTAGTGCATGGCACTTTTGATATCTTGCACGGGCTGCACATCTGAATATTTTGATCTGATGGTGTTGGGAAGTACCTGCACATCGGTACAAAGACCTTTCTTGTACGTGAAAGCTCTAGATGTGTTCAGTTTGGCGAAATAAGTTGTTGTCGTGGGTTACCTTGTGAACTCCCTCAAGCTCAAGTTTGAGAAATCCAGTGTATTTACCTATGTCCTACACTGGCTGCTTGGGGTTATATACTGAGTGGTTGTTGACTTCCCCAAGAATGGCCCACATCCACATGTTCGTGTCTCCCCCACGGCAATCAAAAGCTAGCTCCACAAGATGCCAGGTTAACAGAATTGAATACTAGCTCCACAGGATGCCATGTTAACCACTGTCTTTTGCATCAGATTGTGTGTCATGAGTACGGTTGTAAAAGAAGCAATGGTCAGCCGAACACCAACTAAAAGGTGCAAGGGCACTGAATTTAGTAGGGATTGGGGTCACCTAGAATGATTCAAAAGTATAAAGCGCCAGTTGGGATCAACTTTTCTATTGCGACCGAACGTCACCATTTTCGGCTTTTTCTGAAAGATAGTAACAGACGAGAATACAACATCCAAATGATTTTGAACCAAGCTATAGCTGTTACAAAGAGATAATGATAAGAATGAGAATGGAAAATAAAAGCAAACAATGACATGTTTTAGAAGGTGTTAAGAATCCTTTGTCAATGCTCTCTTTGTTTGCCGCACACTCAAAGTTGGATCCTCCTCCCACGTGTAGCACCCAACTAACTGTATTAAGCTAAATTCAGAGGTGATTAGATAAAGAAGGGCCCAATAAAGGATTGGTTTCGATCTAAGAGATGCAACATGATGGTCTTTTCCAACTGGAACTTATATGGTTTCACTATTGTTCCCTTAATACAATATATTGCTTCTATCAAAGTGGCGTAGAACTAGTTAATCCATAGTGTTTATCTGCGATTTCAATTTTGCATAAAATTTAGAACAAATGCACTCCCTGCCTTTAAAGATGGAACTAATCTTACTTCGTAACTATCTTACTATTATCATATCACCCTTCTTGTTTGTACCCCCATGCCAACCATTATGATTTTCTTTAAACCAAAACCCAGTCAAGCAAGAAAACATCAATTTGTATCACACGATATAAAATTTGTCGTCAGAAAACACATATAGTGTTTTCCTTTTTTTTTAAATACTAAAACCAATCATTTGTTTTGCTTTTTCTTGAAATACTGAAACCAATCAGTACGACCAAAAAAATTCGCTCCTAATAAATCAACAATCATCAGTAAAATTACTCGATAAAAAATCTACACACTTGAGTCCGAATAAGAAATGAATCGTTCTTGTTGTTGATATACCATTCAAGTTATATTTTATGATAGATATTGGAATGAAACAACATAATATAAAACCTATCCCAGAAAGTGGAAGTGCATGGACATCGATAGTCTATATCACAGCTGATTACTTGGTCTTTAACGCTGACTCTTTGTTGTTGTGCATCTACCTCAAAATATTAAAAGAACTAATATGAGAATCCAAAGTCCCTATGAATGAACATAATCCACTCCATACGTTTAACATGTATAAGAAGTGAATCAAAAGTATAATCTTAATTAAACTGCTAATATTCTTTTATAATAAAAACAGTAGTACAACTTAAAAGCGATATTGAAACAGGAAGTACAAATTTACCATCAAATGATGTAGTTGTGGATATTTTCAATTGGATCATCTACTTCCGCATTACTTAACATATATGTACGCATAATTTCAGTATTGCATTCTATACTACTACATAAAAGCCTTTTAGGATCGGTTTTTTAAGCTCTTTAGTGTCGGTTTCAAAGCGACACCCAAGTGGACGCCGCTAAAGGGGGACACCTTCGGCGTCGGATCCCAACCGACACCAAAACCTTTTTTGCCACCGAAAACGCGCTAGCAAAGGGACTATATGTGTCGGTTGTTTAGTAAAAACTGACGCCCAAACTCTTGCAGCCACCGAAAACGCGCCAGCAAAGGGACTATAGGCGTCAGTTGTTTACTAAATAACCGCCGCCAAAACTCTTCCCGCCGCCAAAACTCTTCCCTCCACCAAAACACGCCAGCAAAGGGATTATAGGCGTCGGTTTTCTAAGAGAAACCGACGCCACATCATCTGAACCGACATCGGTTTTGTGATAATAACCGATGCCCTATCCCCTGTCTGCCACCACGACCGTGCTTCCCAGCACGGCCGTGGTAACTGGTCACATAGACGTCGATTTTAGGTGGAAAACCGCCGCCGTATATAATAGGTGTCGGTTTTGTTCAAATAACTGACACATATGTTTTTTTTTCTTGTCAGTCTGTAGACCTGCTGTGGCTGGTCGCAGGATGAGAAACCTGTATTTCAGTTATGAACTGCAGGTTTTACGACATCTATTGATATCAACCAACAACAGGCCACAAACCTGCAAAATTAACATGATGGACAATATTATATATATGTGATTCACACTCATGTATAAGAACATTTAATTCATATTACTTTTTTTCATCACATGCATGTAGAAAATAGTAGCCACTAGTACATAACCGGCCTTTAATGTCGGTTATTTAAGGCCTTTAGTGTCAGTTTCTAAGCGACACCTATGTGGGCGCCGCTAAAAGCCCAACCTTTACGCGTCGGTTCTCAAACCGACGCTACAACCCTTCGCGTACCATCGAAAACGCACCGAAAACGCACCAGCAGGGGGTATAGGTGTCGGTTATCCGCTTCGAAATCGACACTGAATCACCCGTTTACACGGCCGTACTGGCCAGCACGGCCATGGTGTCTGGTCTCATTAGGGAAATCGGTGTCGATTACTAGTATGGCAACCGACATTATAACCATATATCGTCGGTTTTATACAGATATCTGACACGTATTTTATGTCTGGTCCGCTGCCACGGCCGTGCTGGCCAGCACGGCCGTGGTGTCTGGCCTCATTAGGGAAATCGACGTCGGTTCTAGTTTGGAAATTGACGCCTATGATTTGATTTTTTTTTCTGTCAGTCTACAGACCTGCTGTGGCTGGTCGTAGGATGAGAAACCTACAGTTTAGTTATGAACTGCAGATTTTACGACATCCATTGATATCAGCCAACAACATGCCACAAACCTGCAAAATTAACATGATGGACAAATTATTATATATGTGATTCACACTCATGTATAAGAAATTTAATTCATATTATTTTTTCATCACACGCATGTAGAAACCAGTAGCAACCTGCTGTTCCATTTATTTCATCTCTTTTCACATTCAGACACATGTAGAAACATTCATGTATTAATGATTTTCACACACATATGGTAATTCATAAAAATTTATTCACATTCACACAAAATTAATTATGAGAACAACGTTATTCTTTATTCATCATCATCATTGTCATCAAAATCATATTGAAAAATTTCCACTCTTTGCAGGGCTTTTGCCCAATCTTCTCTTACAACATTTAATTCATCTCTCGTATAGGGAGCATGTACATCGAAACGCTTTGCACCTGTGTTGAAGTCCTCAGTTTTAAAGACCTACAAAGAGAATGACGTACATACATAATTATAATAATATATAATAAGATTCATATATTTCATATTATCTAACGAGACTATGTATAATACCTGTTGTATGTTATCGATTTCCAATACAACATGTTTGATGATTAGGTCCATAAATCACATCATATAGTAGGCACATGCCCAACCGTTGTCTTATGTAACACACTATAAATTGAAACATACAAAATATTCAAAAATACAAATAAGCACACTTCACATAAATAATATATACATTGGAGTCAGGAAATTACTTTCACATTCTTCCAAATGAGTGTCAGATTTTTTTCCTGGGGACCTTTCCTCCAACTTTTTTGTACTCTTGTAAAGCCTTATATATGTTAATGAAACACATTAAATTGCATAATTAAATAGTAATACAGTAACATATGTTAACAGATATAAAAACATAAAATATTTCTCACGAGAATAATGGCCTTTTAATTGCATGTCCATATACATCCAACTCACTCCCCACAGGATCAAGATAATAGACGGTGAATGTCTTGGGGACAATAACTAATAACTCCCAATGCTTAGAACTACATGTAAGAAAGTAGAAAATTAATAACTCAATATCCGCAATAAAAATGTAATTTTCTTAAGTCCAAATTACAAGCAAAGTAAACTTACTCAACATTAAATGGAGCTATTATCACCGTCTTATTATTTTTACCAAAATATTCAAAAGCATCACAGCAGTATGAAGTAATTGAACCAAGGTATGTATCTACAAGACTAATCAAAGATGGAACCAAAAATCCCACATGGGAAAACCCAAAATCTTTACATGTCTTGTATAAGTGGCTGCAAAACATGTATTACGTATGCATTAATATATAAGAAACCAGATTACCGTATATAAAACAAGGTATATGGATGTATAAACCAGATTGCCGTATGCATTAATCTCACCATATCCACAACTCTATCATAGATGTGTTCAGCCATTCATACTTAAATAACTCCAAAATATCTTGTATCAATATGTTGTATCTGAATGTTTGACCTGCATTAATACGTATCCAGAACTTCTATTACGTATGCATTAATACGTATGCTAAACTTGTATAAATAGATTGTTATCGTATGATTTACCTGCATCATTCTCCGGAATAGTAACATTTATAGGGCAATTTGGATTATGTTTGACGATCGATACTGCCACACTCCTACAATTAGGACCTATCGAGGTGTGTAGGTCCCCTGGAAGCCAACTTGGTAGTCAAGGAGGTGGAGGCCGAGATGTAGCGGGTCTCATCTTTTTGACCTGTATATATAATTTCATATCAATTGACTCATATATATACACACTAACAAAGTAAAGTAATGAAAATTTATCATACAATATCAGTATAGAGGACATCTGCTTCGGGCCACAGTATCACTCCACCTACTACCTCACCAAGTGTTTCAGCATCTGGGTGTGCATGAGGCAGTGCAAAATTCGTCCAGCCAGCGAGTATATGTATGGGGCTCACACATACCATGCCATCTGGTACTGGACTCCCATGAAACATGCACCCTTTAAGGGGTGGGTAATCTGATGCATCTACAATGATGTATCCTTCACTTTGTAGTCAGCATGGCTTCAACCCCTACAAATTTACATAATTAAAGAATGTTATATGCATATATACACAAACATATCATCTTGAACAGACTAGCTATTATATATGCCATAAAAATACTTACAGAGGATGTGTTAGGTGGGTCTATAGGATTACTCCCAACCTCTACAGTACGAGGAGTAGGAGAAGAGAGGTTCGCCACAGGTACTGTCTGAGTGGCAGTCTGAGACGCCTGCCACTTGTGAAATGCTTCCTGGAGTCTTGTATCAACTACTTCCTTGACTCTCCTATCAATTAAGGAATCTACCTATACATTGATAAAAGAAATGCTAGTTTCTGATTATTGAATAACGTTCTAAAATAAGAATAAGTTACCTTAGCTTGTGAAAGTCCCGCTTTTGGGACAGGTTTACACTGGGATGGCCCAAAGAACGCTTTGATGCCCACACCAGTGCCTGCACCCCTTACACGTCTAGGATGCTCTGGGTTACTCAGAGCAACTGTCAGTTTATCCCTTGTGCCCTGATGGATGAACTTGCCTTCCTTCCTCTGCTCGTGTAACTCCCGCTAAGCACCATCAACAAAAATTCATAAGTAAACATAACAATAATCAATATCAATAGATTGCTCTAAGAGTTTGATTTTTACCATTTTTGCAGTCGCCTCAGCGGTTGCGGGCTTCGGTATCTCTCCCTTCTTGTTTTGCCTCCCAACTATCCACATACTAAACTTCTAGGGTTTTCAAGAAGTCATCCTTTGTTCAACATCATAAGAATTACATAATTCAGTAATCAATCAACACAACCCTAAATAGGGAATATTGCCACCTCACATTGATCCTTATGTATATATCATATTCAATTTTAGTAAGACTCAACAAACACTTGTATAATTCATTTTAATATAATTCAAATATGATTTTATAATGTCAATTCAGATCAATTGGATATACCAATAAAAAGGTAAAATTCAAATACTAGACTGCTATATTTCAATTTGAATACATGGCCGATTGAGTTTATCTTGGGTAAAATCGGCCGACAAACAAGTCAAAAAATTCTTCCAACTAATATCTAATTTCTCCAAACCATGTACAAATTTCAACTAAATCCTAGTTGTATATAAAATGTTGAAAATCATTTAGTACACAACTATACTAATCAAATTTTGTATTCATATGTTACCAAAACCCTAATTTATGTCGATTAGGATTTTCAATTCTCACACCCTAATTATGTGAATCAAATAATGTTTAAATCTTCTCATTAGTTTTAAAACATAATGATTAGATTACCATAATTAATCAAGCTTTAAACAATGTAATAATGCATTCATCTACTTGATGAATCTACATATCAAAACTTTTGAGTGGTTGAAGTAGTGAAGATGTAGCTTAAAACTACCTAGAATTCTAAAACTTGAACTGAGAGAGGATAAATAAATATAAAAGGTTATGCATAGATAAGCACATGAAGAACTTGTAGTGCAATATCCCGCCCCCAAATCCCCCACATTAACCCTGAATTGATATGTGAGTATGTTGTAAATGTCAGTAATATTGTGTAGAACAAAATGCAGTTTGTCATAGAACAATTATAGAATATTGATGCATGTAAACCACAAATATAAAAAGAAAGCACACAGCCACAACCATAGGATTAATGGGCGTGCCTGTGATACAGGAAAATCAAGAATAGGGGGGAAGGTCAGGGGAAAACCTGATAATGGGCGTGCAGGAGGGTTGGTCGTGCTTCAACCGGCGGCCCTTCTAGCAGCTCGAAGAGGCGACCCTGCTGGCTACTTCAAGCGGCGACGCTGCTGGCTGCTTCAAGCGGTGATGCTGCTGCTCTGTGTAGGCGACAATGCTGCTCCTTGATGGCGACGCTACTTCCCTTACAACGGAGAGCTCAGGTCGGGCGGTCGCTAGGCGGAGAGTTGTGGTCACCGACAGCGGTTGGCGGAAGCAGAGGTGGTGAGTGGCGGCAGTGTCGGAGGTGGAGGCAGAGGCGGAGGCAGAGGTAGAGGCAGAGCAGCAGCGGAATCGTCGGAGTAAAAACCTTGATCAGTAGAAATGAATGAAACAGAAGAGGAAGAGTCTACCTCGTGTTGTTAAGTTAACTATAGGTGTCGGTTGTTAATAAAAACCGACAATAAAAACTTTAAGTGTCGGTTTGCAACAACACACCGACACTAAAGGTAGGTGAAAATTTTTCACGGTTATTCACGCGAAAACACAATGGCGTCAGTTATTGTCACAAAACTGACGATCAAAAGTGAGCAAATTTCTGTCTCGCAGAAAACCTTTAGTTGTCAGTTTATGTCTTAAAAACCGACGATGTATGTCAATTTTTGGAGGTAATTTTTTTCGCTAGAAATTTTGGTTTTGGCGGTTACTTTTAGGTGTCAGTTTTTTATTAAGGAACCGACACTGAATAAAAGTGATACCCATGTTTGGTCGCCCTTCACAGATTGATGTTGGCTTTTTTTATACACCGACGCTGTATGGTTTACGTGTCGGTTTATTATTACAACCGACACCATTAAAAGTGATATTATAAGCCATTTCTGTAGTAGAGAGCAACCTACAGTTCCATTTATTTCATCTCTTTTCACATTCAGACACATGTAGAAACATTCATGTATTGATGATTTTCACACACATATGACAATTCATAAAAATTCATTCACATTCACACAAAATTAATTATGAGAACAAAGTTATTCTTTATTCATCATTGTCATCATTGTCAAAAAAATCATATTGAAGAGCCATGAAACAGTAAAAGAAGCCATAATGAAGAGAAGCATGATACAGATACAATACATAAAGTGCAGCACACACAAGTGTTTCAGATTCATATAACAACATGACAGACTAACATATATATAGTGCATAACAACAGCATCGCCGAATTTACATACAAAACTAGCTTAGTACATATATAGTGGGACTAAGGTGATGATCCCACCTACTAAAATAGGTTACCGACAACTACATGTTACGACTGGGAGGTCGTTATTCAGCAACTGTATGCATTAGCAGGAGAACAAACAGATTTCACCACGAGTTAACATTGAAGAAGGTCTACTAACCTACACTGAGCTAAACAAGTTTACCAGTACTAGCCTAAGGCACAAGTACCATTCGTCGGGACAATGAAGGTCATGGAAGCTTAGTGGCCACTACACAGTTGAATGTGTAGTGGCCACTAAGCTTCCATGACCGTCATTGTCCTGACAAACAGTACTTGTGCCTTAGGCTAGTACTGATAAACTTGTTTAGCTCAGTATAGGTTAGTAGACCTTCTTCAATATTAACTCGTGGTGAAATATGTTTGTCCTCCTTCTAATGCATACGGTTGCTGAATCACGACCTCCCAGTCGTAACATGTAGTTGTCGGTAACCTATTTTAGCATGTGGGATCGTCACCTTAGTCCCACTATATATCTATATAACCTTAGTGTGGGATGCTTGCTTTATCTCCGACTGTTGCGCTTTGGATTTACAAAGCAATGTCGATGGCCTGCATAGCTATGTCATGGCCGTCCTGCATAGCATGTAGTCTTTGGCGAACACCTACAAATTAAATAGAATTGCTATTAACTAGTATCCTAAAAATTTGATAAAAAACACACTTACATAATATAATTATAAATGAACATATAGATAGAAACCTCAGGGATATATTCTTAAAACTTACATTGTCAGGCGGTGCAAGCACGTCCTCACCCTCACGGTGATCATCAACACGGTCATCATGGGAACATAATAAAAATATAAACATCCATGCCTCTAATATTGTGATCTTTTATCAATTAACAATCCTTCATTATGATCCCCGCGAACATACAAGTCATTGTGATCCCCAGCTTCAATGTTTGGTGGTGTTGGCAACCCAACTGAGAATGGATTGGAGTCATCATACTTATGATAGTACTCTTCTTCATCTATAGGATCTTCAATGAACTATCTTTTACCATGAAGAACAGCCGGCCATTTATCATTTGTAGGATCATCGATATAAAATACTTGTTTTGCCTGTGATGCCAATATGAATGGTTCACCCTTCTCGCCAATCTTTTCAAAGTTCACTAATGTGAAACCCAATTCATCCATTATAACTCCTTTGTTGTTGTCAACCCAATTACATTTAAAGAGCAGAATTCTGAAATCTACATAGTCAAACTCCCATATGTCTTCAATGACACCGTAATATGACATTTTAGCTTCACGTGGACTTTTATCCTTTGCACTTGCAAAAAACAATGAAGACGCTTGAAGGGTGACCCCACTATTTTGGACGACACTCTTATCATCTTGACGCTTTGTGTAATATGAGAAACCATTTATGTCAAACCCTTCATAAGACATAACATTCAATTTTGGTTTAAAGGCGAGGCATTTGATGGTTTCAGTAACATTATCTGGTGTTTGAGATAGTTGATGTAAGACTTTATCTTCAAACCACTTAATAAATGTCTTGTTATGCTCTCTAGCAAGCCACATTGAATTGGATCGAGGATATTGTCTCTTGATGAAATTGGTATGTTCCTCGATATAAACACTCACTTCGTCGATGTTGTGTAAAATATACAAGTGACCTTGCTCCAACTGCTCATGGCTGATTACTTTCACCCGTGATCCCAAAACTCCTTTTCCAAAATGCTCCTCAATATTCTTGTCAATCACAGGAGCCTCATTACCACTCTGAAAGTCATTGCAAAAATCCATAACCTCTCTCGCCACATAACCCTCAATAATACTCCCTTCAGGCCGAAAACGGTTTCAAACATCAACTTTAAAAACACTCATGTATCGTTCAAAGGGATACATCCAATGCAACAAAATTGGTCCCAACATTTTCACTTCCCTAGTCAAGTGGACAACAAGATGTACCATGATATCAAAGAACGACGGAGGAAAATACATCTCAAGCTGACATAGGGTAACAACCACTTCTCTTTGCAAATTATCGTGAGTATCAGGGTCAATAACTTTGCTGCACAGACTATTGAAAAAGAAACAAAGTCTGGTGATTGCAAACCTTACATGCTTCGGCAATATAGATCTAATTCTATATAGACTTGTACAATCCCGTTGCACATGACATGACTTTTGATTTTGTCACTAGTACTGACTTTCAAGTTGCTACCGTAATGCCTACATGGACAGTAGAACCTATCTCCAGGTTGTTTCCTATGTTCCTCGGAAAATCTAATAAACTGATCAAGACTAGAAATAAACTCTGGGGTGCAGCGATTGTGAATGGACATCCATGATCTATCCATTCTATGATCAAAGAGAAAATAAGTATATATTACAACAAGATTAGGATCTAGGGTAAATAGATTAGAGTTTATGGTTAAAACTTTAGGGTTTATACATGCGATGTCATTCTTATATATAATAAATGTGTACCACCTATCCCATTCTTGAACACCTAATCTCACTAGTAAGTGTATAATGTTTATTGGGTTTTCAAGAAAATTTTGGCAGCATTTCCCCACTGTTCTCCAAGTACATATGTACTTAGAGAACAAATGAGGAAATGTGATGCGATGATTTTGAGTCGCATTTAGAGACCTATTTCATATGTGTTTTGTGCCTTAATTACTCATTTTCATGGATATTATTGCATAATTCACTTTATTTGGTCTTTGCCATCATTTTATACCGAATCCCCTTTGTTTTACTATTTTGAGCATTATTTATCATCTTATTATAAATTGTGTGGATTTACTTGGTCCTGTTGTGAAATTTCAGGAAGAACAAGTATCTGCTTGCGTCGATACCATCGACAGAAGTCGATACCATCGACCAAGCCACAGGTTGTCAGCCGAGAAAAGCAATACAATGTCGATACCATCGACCCAAGTCGATACCATCGACACAAGGAGAGCTACAGCGTCGCTAAACGACAACAACCGACGCTAAAGGAGTCGATACCATCGACACCCAAGTCGATGGTATCGAGATCACCACAGACGCTCAGAATAAAAGAAAGGAAATCTGCCGCTAATCCGCTGGGTCGATACCATCGACCCGCGTCGATGGTATCGACGCCGGCAGATATGCGTTGGATCTGTTTTGATCTCGATCGGACGGCTGTTGTTATTTGACGACCTAATTAGGGACTTATACCTAATGACGGCCGCCCAGACGTGGAGAGGATCTCATTTTTGGATTGCACGAGTGTCGAGGAGGAGAGAAAGGAGAACTGAGGCCGAGAAGCTCATCCCGGGTGATTCGGACGCTGCCGAAGACGATTTCCACCACCGACAGGCGGGGAAAGCTCGTGTTCTACGCCAAGGATCCACCGGTTCTTCTCCGTTCAGGGGTTTTCCCATTTATTTCCCATTTTTCTTATGAATTCCCCAATTTCTACCATGTATTCGTGTAAGATGAACATGAGAGGCTAAAACCCTCAATCTTTAGGACCGGGAGTAGCCCGGGGATACATTGTATGATGATTTTATATTGATAATTCATATTTTTCTCTCATATCCGTGGTATAAATTTGTTTTCTCTATTGCTATTGTTATGTTTGATCACCATAATAATAACTTAATGCAATTAATCACTTCGACAGAAGGATTAACGGTTGAAAAGAGACGAATTCTACATTAATTAATAAAACCCTTGACAAAGGAGTTGTAAAATTAATGGTGGGAACTGAGGGACCGATCTTAATGCGCTTAGTTTAGGGGAATGATTACTATGACGATGGAATCAACCTAAATCTAAGTAGTGGATTACACCACGACAGTGGGTAATTCTCATTTCAGGCCACTACCCGGATAGAGAGAGAAGTGTGAGGAATTATATGAAATCTAATACAATGTTGACCCGCGGTGAAACCACCATCCTAAAGATATCCCTTTTAATTGATTAAATTAACCTTTAATCGATTGTTTTCTTTGTTTGATTTTTATTTTCTTTTAATTTGAACAACAAAACCCTACTTTGTTAATCGGTCTAGCTGATTGCGATTAGTTAGTAGAAGTCTCCAATAATTCACGTATCCCTGAGTTCGACTCGGGCCTCACAAGGCCTATATTACTCGACGCGTATACTTGCGTTTAAGCGCGTAGTAAAATACACGTCAAAATGCTGCTGAAATTTTCTTGAAAACCCAATACACATTATACACTTACATCCTAAGTGAGATTAGGTTTTCAAGAACAGTCCCAAACCAGGGACTATCCAAGATTTACTCCTAATGAGTAAATCTTGGACGAGTTTCTAGGCCAACAAATACAACACCAATTCCTTGTTCACAACCCCATTTAACACAAAATTTCTTATAAAAACACTTGTGGACAGCCATAACAACATATCAATGCTTCCTAAATTAATCAACATTAATAGCTTATTAATGTTTAGATGCATTTATACTATCAATTCCTAGGGTTTACTGAATTAGGTCAAGCATGAGGATTAGAAGCACAAATATATGCAAGCACATGATTTATTCATATACTAGGTTGATTTACAATAGCAACATATAATTAAGTAAACTCAAAACATTACATAAATAAATATAATCAGTAGATAAACAAATACAAAGCAATATATAAAAAAGTACATCTCAGTTGATAAACAAATATAAATCAAGAGATGATTAAATAATTTGAAAAAGTAGATGAATAAATATAAATCCCTAAATTTAAATAATGTGATGAATAAAAAATCATTATATGAACGAATGAGTAGATAAGTAAATTCAAATTAGTATTTAAGTAAATATAAATCAGAGCATCTTGCTCTGGAGTTGGGAGAGAGGGCGAGAGAGAGGGTTTTTGGGGATGTTTACCTCTTTTTGAGCCTAGTTGGGCATCTTGCTTTGGAGCAGGGAGAGAGGGCGAGATAGATGGGTGCAAGTGGAAGCCGAATGGGTAGGCCGAGCGGGCAGGCAAGCATGGAAGAGCGGTGAGCAGGCAGCCAGTGAGCGAGCAAGGAGGAGGGAGAAGGGCGGCGATGAGCAGGCATTAGGCGGTGAGTGCTGAGGGTTTTACTTCCCTTTATTCTTTTTAAACCCTAATTTTCTCATCTATCCTTCAGAAAAGTTATTAAGGTTATAACCTTAATTCTAGATTAATGCACAATTAACCATCAATTAAGTCCATTAAGCCACTTTTACATTACAGCTATCATTTTTATCCTTTGTAATCTATGACAAAGTCATTATGCTTGTTTATCATCAATTCATAGTTAATTATTCTCTAATTCACATATGAACGTTATTTATCATTAATTATACCTTTTATCCACTAGGAAACCCTAATTTCCACATTTTATCATTATTTTCAATTTCTTTTTTAACAAGGAAATACTTAATTGATCTTTTGTTTTCTTATTGCATTATCTTTGCAACTTTGGACTCCTTGGGACCCAAGTAACCCACGTGGCACGAAATCCACCTTTGGATTAAGTTCTTTTGCCTTCTAGAGGTTTCCTCACCTTTCTTTTCTCAAAAACTCAATTATTCATTAATTCAATTTCCTTGTTATTGGGCCCAATAGCCAATAAAGTCCACAACAAAATCATCAAGGCTATTGTAAATGAAATCCATTTATTCAAAACAAATTATATCATTATTTGTTCAAATATCTTTAATAGGAGAAATTAGATTTCTCACCAAAAGAATCCAAAAATTGGGGTTGTAACATCCTTCCCCTCTTATAAGAATTTTGTCCTCAAAATTCCATCAAGCAAGCAAGCAAATAAATAGGATAATCCTTTCTTATGTCCATCTGGGCTCCCATGTGGCTTCACCCTTTCCATGGTGCTTCCCAAGAACCTTCATCATCTCGTATTCTTCCATCTGAGTTCTTTCTTACCTTGGTATATCATACCCTCATAGGTGACTCAGGACATTTCAGCCTCTCAAAAGTTGAATAGGTTCAAGGATCAACACATGGCTTGGGTACCTCACATAGTGCTCTAGATCAGACTCATAGAACACATTATACATCATGGTATGCTGAGGGGCAAGGATAAACACAACCATCTCCACCAATCCATCCCAAATGGACCCATATATTGGGGACTTAGCTCTCTCAGTTGTAGCTTAGAGGGGTCGGATTTTCACATCACATATTCTCCCACAGTGAACTGCATGTCAGTCTACTTTGCATCATCTCGTGACTCATGTCACCAATGGGCTCTCTCTCAGCCATTGCACGATAAAAGTGACTTCATCTGCACACATTGTGGTTCTTTTCTGACCTTCGTGAGGCCTCCTTCACCAACATCATCTTAATGAAGTGGTGACCGACACAACCTCCCTATAGAACTTCTTGCATCTTGATAAAGGCTATGGTGGTTAACATCACATCTTAAGAATTGTCTCCTTGTATCACCCTGAACAAGCACACTTGCTCTCATCAGACCCTCTAGTCTGGATCATACTAACCATTAGTTAGGGGAGATAAGCGGTACTAACATCGAGTTCTTCATGTACCTACTTCCACCTTATGGAAGTGAACCTTTAGGTCATACTCAAGAACTTTTGAACTAACATCATGGTGTGGTTGAACCATCTTTCTCTCTTAAGTAGTTCAACTGAATCTGTCCCTTGACAACATTCTTTCTTCCTCATGTTATCTAAGTAAGGCAATCTACCATAACCCATATTGCATCTTGACCTTTCTTGGTCTAGAGAAGGCTTATCACAACATCCATAGTGGTGAACTCCCATTCCCTCTTAGGAACTCTTTATACTTTATATCCATGCACTGGGTTACTGGTGTTCGTCCTTCACTCCTGACTTGCATGGCAACATGCTACATGCAATTTCATATTAAGCATTCCAAGTACAACGATCACGTACTATCTTTGTAGTATCACAGTGTTTGTTGATCTTAAAACCATGATCTCCTATATGTCACGATTCCTCAAGATTGATTCCTCAGAAACCCTAAACCACTCTCATCAGGGTTTTATTACCTTCCTATCCAAAGAAGTGTATCCGAGGTTCTATCACCATCCTTTCACTACATCAAGGACTAAACTAGCTAACCAAACAACCATTAACTTGTTCAACATATCTTGTTACATTTGTGTGTTAGACAAAACACATCTCCTTTCCAAACTTAGGGTTAGTCGAACAACCTCAACTTTTTCTAGCCTCTAGCTAAACTAGGAAGCTATATCTCAACCAGAGCATTCATTACCACTTCTTATCCTTAGGTGTTAGGTAATGTTGAAGACATACACCTCCATGTATTATACTTATCATCTCATCTCAAACACTAAGTTTGTCTTGATCGAGAAAACTCTGACCTCATCCTCTTGGTTTTTGAATTCAACCTTGTATGACTCATAGCTCATGACAAAAACATCCTCATAAGATCATTACATTATTCTTTTTATTGTTTGCAAACCATTCATGTATCATTCACTCCACCAAGGTGTGTTATCATCTCTGTCCTCGTACCTCGTAGCAACGTTCCAACTCGCATCATATTTTATCCTTGGTGTATGGCATGCGTACTGTCCCATCTCTCCCTCCCATAATAAGAGGAAATAAGCATTTGGCGGCCGTCCAAACAAAAAGTTCTTCCTGTTCCAAGAGTAGAGATGATACATCCCACATTTCTAGTACACCTTCAAATCTAAGTTGAAACGTGCAACTTATGTCTCTACTTCACAATAATCTTGATATCAAAGTTACTTCCATGGAAAATTGGTCTCAAACCTACTTGGGTCCACACATATTCCTTGGTCATCACCTCTAGGTCTATAGGGTGCCGACACTTTAGGGGTCATCCCTCTTCCCTTATGTATCCAAAGTGTGCCCTACTCATCTTCCCTTTGGGTCCCATGAGTTCATGAAGGTGATCAATCTCCTAACCCATAGCCCTCAGACAATGATAGTTGTTACCTCCCTACCCTATGGTCATGTGCAATTAGGGAATTAGGAAACTCCTTCTTCCATCAGTCTTATCCCTACCTGACCCTAGGATAGACTTAGGATTCTATTATAGTACATATCTGACTTAGAACCTTACCCAAGCCTTCATCATCTATCTCTACATTCCCTGGGTTGTCTTTCATCCCTTCACAGGGGTCATTGCGACCTGTTCACCTTGTCCAGGCCCAAAACTAGTTACCTCCATGGTAACACACCAACATGCTCTAGAGATGGTTATCTATGGGTCTATAGGTTCATTCTCTTATCATGTACTCTTCACTTAGCTTCTAAAGATCCTATGAGACCCCTTTAGGTTTCCTCAAAACCCACAAAATTGGTAAACACCCAACCAAAGGGTCCCTCTCCTAGGATGGGAGGAAACTATAACTCTTGACAACAAGGTCACAACCGTCCTTAGGGTTTACATTCACATGAGCATGCCTACCCCAGCATCTATTGAGGCTCAAGCAGGCCACCATGCTAGGTCATATTTGTTCTATTTCCTCACATTAGATCAACTTAGTTGTGAGGGGTTCATCAAACACACCCTTAACTTAAGGGGGTTACCTTTACCTGTACACATGAGGAATACCATTCTCGAAACTATAGAGACTCAAATCTCATCATGATCATCGGATACACTGCTTCCCCTCTTAGGCCTAGGAACCCTAGGTTCTCCTTTGGGTATCCAATTGCATGCTCAATCTCTTAACCATGAATCAAGCATGTCCAAGGTAGGTCATGTACTTCCATGATCCTTCTACTCAAGCAACACTTCGGAGTTGAGTCCTCTTCCAGGACAACCAACTAGGTATAATGCCTCACAACTGGTTACTTAAACCTCCTCAGGGTCTAAGGTACTCTTTGTCTCATCTCAGCAGGTAACCACTTATACCAGAGTCACATAGGTACCAGAAGCATCCTCCTCTCTCTAGGGTTTGGTTCCTCTAAAGGCAACTAAGACAACATCAGCCTCTAGGGGTCAAGCATAAGGCAACCAATATCATCCACTTAGGTTGCATAATCCTCAACTCCCCATTGTTCCTCATATCTCGGGGTTTTAGGCTTCCAATCCTCCTTGTTGAGGTCCTGCTTGCTCTCTCTAGAGCTAACTCCACATTCATCCATACTACTAGAGGTCCTCCCCCATGAAGGATCAAGCTCGCAGGCGTACCTCTACATGGGTGAAGCCTATGCTCAACCTTATGTTTGCTCATGATTATCCATAGCCCCTTATGCTTATCTCATAAGCCGTCCATCCTGTCCTTCTGGCCTTAGTTTTAACTTACTTCTCGTACTATTGATGTACTCTGGGTGCAAGTTATATCCTACTCGCAACAACCCATAAGGTTTCTATAGGTTCTCCTCTCTAACCTCATCCGCATGAAGGAGCCATCCTTCGTTCAAACATGCATGACCCTTCCCAGGGTTGGGTTGCCAAGGTACTTGGTCATCAACTTCTCATGGCTCAAAGCATGTCTTCTCACACCTGGTTTACCATGATATCTAACTCTTCGTGTCTAACCTTCTCTTTGGGTTAGGGTTAACATCATCCTCAGAGGACTCTGTCTACTCATCCTCCTGACAAGGAGGTCTACCCTTAGGTCTCTCCTGAGGGAAATGACAACTCGTGTCATATGACCTAAGCATGTATCTATTCTTTAGTTTGCGCTTAATATATTAAGCTTATGTCCATGACATCTTATTTACATGTTTTTCATTAATTTTGGTGGAGGATCCCTTAATCCTTATCAACCTTACCCATACCTCAAGAGGGTGAGGAAAAGAGAGAACACTAATCCTTAAGGTCATTAATAGAATTTGAGTTGAGAAGGGATGAATAAGATGAGAGAGTCCAAAAGGTATCTTATTTTGATTCATACCCTAAGATTTTGGCCAGACAGTCACACGGATCTGGGAGTCATCATATTTTGACTAGCGGTGTGAAGGAAAATATTGCCAGCCCCCAGTTGTGATCCTTTTATAGACACCTCTGTATTTTGGATAATCCTCTAATAACTTCCTTGGGTTCTACAAAATTTGTAAAATTTAATAATTGTTAAAGATTAAGCAAGGAACCTATGCTCTGATACCAATTGTAACGACCCTACCTACCAGTAACCCCCAATTAAGGGAGACCAAAAGGTCGGTGTCGTTATCCTAATTAATAGGATCAAAGGTTTGACAAATAATCAATAACAATTAACAAATTTTACTAACTAAACTGAAAACTGGTACAAAATAAAACTTTGCATACCTTTTTCAAATCTTGAGATATCTACATCGATCTGCATCAGGAGTCTACTCTAACTAATCCTCCTTTGTACTTTAACTCTTAATTAATTTCACATATGCCACTTTACTATTTGTCCTTTTCAAGCTTGTACCTAAAATGCCGACAAATAAAACGTCGGTCAGCATATCGGAATATGCCTATATGTGGGGACATCCAAAATTTCACAGATATGGATAACTATTTAATAATCACAATCAAACTATTTAACAAGACAATTTACATTTTTAATGTGTCATTCTCCACCGCTTTTGCCCTAACCCTGGCATACCCCTCTAGGGTTTATCTTTTGCCATTGACTTAAGGCCACCTTCTCAATCCCGAGCTTGGTGCCTGGGAGTCACCTCTCATGGTGCTCCATATCATGCATCATAGACCACCTTCTCATTCTCGAGCTTGGTGTCTGGGGTTACCTCTCATGGTGCCCACGGGTCTACCCTCTTGGGCCTGACCTTTATGGCATCTTCCATCAGGGTGGCATGTAGGTGCGAGAATACACACTTCTTTATAATTGTGATAACCATAGTGACTTTATAATTTTGCAAGTATGAACATCCAACTATTTAGATTGCATTCAATACGAGGAAACATTCGGAAAACCCTTGAGAAACTAAGACGGTTATTCATAATTAACCACATACAAGTCAGGCAGACTCATGTGCAGGAATAATCCAAACAAGCAAGTAATCCATAATCAAGCAAGCACACAATTCAGTCCTGAAATTACATTCAATTCCTTTTTATCAAAATCTATCCAAACCATCTTGCTACTTATGGTTTCTATTCCTTTTTAGGGTTTCTTCCTCTTTTAGGGTTTTCTTTGCAATTAGGGTTTTACTTCCCTTTACTTTTTTTAAACCCTAATTTTCTCATCTATCCTTCACAAAAGTTATTAAGGTTATCTTTTACAAGCACATAACCTTAATTCCAGATTAATGCACAATTAACCATCAATTAAGTCCATTAAGCCTCTTTTACATTAAAGCTATCATTTTTATCCTTTTTAATCTATGACAAAGTCATTATGCTCGTTTATCATCAATTTGTAGTTCATTATGCTCTAATTCACATATGAACGTTATTTATCATTAATTCGACCTTTTATCCACTAGGAAACCCTAATTTCTACATTTTATCATTATTTTCAATTTCTTTCTAAACAAGGAAATACTTAATTGATCTTTTCTTTTCTTATTGCATTATCTTTGCAACTTTGGACTCCTTGGGACCTTTGGATTAAGTTCTTTTTCCTTCTAGAGGTTTCCTCACCTTTCTTTTATCAAAAACTCAATTATTCATTAATCGAATTTCCTTGTTATTGGGCCCAATAGAAAATAAAGCCCACAACACAATCATCAAGGCTATTGTAAACGAAATCCATTTATTCAAAACAAATTATATCATTATTTTTTCAAATATCTTTAATAGGAGAAATTACATTTCTCAACAAAAGAACCCAAAAATTGGGATTGTAAAAGATACTCTAATCAATCGATCCAACAACTTGAGTACTATGATTTTGAGCTATCAATTGATTGAGTGTTTAATTGAACTACTAAACTCCTTTAGTAATCAATCTAAACATCATTTGTGGATAAACTCCTCTTCCAGGTTAAATCCTATGTGTGTGACCCTACAGGTTCATTTCACGTTGGCAGTGAAAGTCCATAACACTTATGACTTCACAAACAAAGAGCAGTGCCTAGTCGCACATCAGTGCTACCCAAGTGAAATAGAAAGTTAGAGAACAACTTTCAATCTTAAAATCTGTGAATGGTGTTACAGTGAATGTATAATTCCTTTGTCACTGATATCCCAAATGAACTCAAGGCATAGATCAGTCATCCTATCAATGTTCATTCACTTTCTTGATCTCAGAGTAGATTGGAGGAGATATGTATGACATCAATAGCACATACTGATTCACACATGCATGTGCACGCCTATCTCAATCCTACTCATCAAGTGGCCATGGACATCAAACTCCCTTAGGAGGGACAAATCCCATATTCATCACTCACCCCTCAAAAGCCACATGTGTCAAAGCCACCCAATCATCACCTTTATAACAACCCATGTTTCAGGATTGCGTTTGATGATGTCAAAGTGTACCCAACGACATGTGTTGAGTGTAGTGATTTCAGGTCAAAGAATCACACTCACCACCATCACTGTGAGAACTGACTGTGACTACCATGTCATGGTTCCATGTGTCAAACTCATGGTGGGTCTGTCCGGAAAACATGTTCTCTAACAAGTACCTATGTGTTTGGTTTGATATCTCCATATCATGACTAACGAGATTCTGTCATCAACCAACACCATAATCTAGTCTTGTGTGGCATTGCTGTCTATCTACCTTCCACAATGACATCCGACTAGGGACATAATAAGAATGTACAAACTCTTAGCATCTGTATGATCTAATCGTTTGGGTCCATAACCTGAAAGCATACGTCATTGAGTATTGACATTCTCTAGACATTCAATATGTTCTATCATTATCTCATATGACTGAACCATAAAGAATTGGAAGCTTGCCATTGATATTTATCAAATCAATCTTAATGTATCCCACCAATCATCCCATGATTGGCTCTCAAGGTATACATACCAATAGAAAATTCCTCTCTTAGGTCTAACCATTGATAAATCCATGTCAGAGTCCAAAACTAAAAACAATCTACCTAAATAGCCCCTCTCGAGTTAGATCAAATATCACCAAATTTGATGGGTACAACACTGAATTGCCAACATTTTGGTTGTATCTATTAACTTATGATATAATATTATTATAAGTTGGAGGAAGCAATTGAAATATCTATAAAATGGTAATCATAATGGATAAGTAGCATGACAAAAGGGCATATTCCAAAATCAAGAGATGAAAATTTGCACCCTACCAAAGAGACAATGATACACAACTCTGAGTTTGAGCTTAGTCCCATCACTGATATGGAAGAATAGAGAATAGAGAAGAGGGATGTGTCTTTTTGGGAGAACATGGATTTATCCCTCTTTGTGTATGCATGACCTCCTTCTAACCATGAACATTGTCGTGGCCTTCTGATATACAGTAGAGGTCAAACCATATCAAAGCAAGGTGAGGGTGGAGAGGAAGTTTGTGGTTTATTTTCTAAGAGTTGTTAGTTGAAATGTTAATATATCATAGGGGGTAGGTAGATGATAAATGTGGAAGAAAATGACATTGTCCAAGCATGCAAATATGTCCCAAAAATAACGATAAATGTTCATTGGTTCTATTTATGGGCATGATATTATGTGGATGGTATATGTGTCTTTTTTGTCGTATAGGTGGAATTTGGATGAGGGAAGGTTTCATCTAACATGTACAACATATATTATGTAATAATCTTCAATCCATCTTCATGAATACTAGGCTAATGGATTATAAATTAGGGGTGTATGAAGTTCCATCTGACCAAGTTGAATCCAGCATGTTGCCTTTGTGTATACACCTCATCTAATCTCAAATGTTCAAATAAATTTAAGGACAAGGATTTGTAACTTTCAAACATGGTTCTAAGGTGTATCTAAGGTAGACAAAGAGGCATTTGTGGTTGGTGTGGTGGTAGGTGTTATCATCCAAAAAAGGTGACCAAAGTGATAAATTTGAAAATAGCATGAATACCTAGGTGGGAAATGATCACCCATTTGGAGTATTTATTGGAACCAAAAACTAAGGGATATTGCTAAATGATAAGATATGAGCCTAGGTCATCACCAAGGATGTAGTCATTGGGAAATGATGTGTTATTTTTTTGTTGTCAATCTCGATATTTGTTGACCTTATCAAAGCCATTGGTATTGAACTTGATAAACACAACATGCTTTAATCCTTCATGGTTAGTGAGGATGTCAGGAAACCTCCAATGAATGTGGAAATTATCAATCATCATGAAGGCAGTTGAGATAAACCTTGGCTTCTAAACCATGGTTAATAGGATCCAAATCCTATGGCGGCATGTTGAATGCTTTAGAGTAATAAATCTAAACTTAGGATACTTCATTGTTAAACTAGCATGCATATAAGACTTTGAACACACCATGATGGGGGTGGATGGTCTTCATTAACTACATCCTATTCTAGTCATTGACAGTATGATTCATCCTTTAGAGTGTTTCCCTAGGAATCTGGTGGTCTAAGATAGAGTCTTGGATATGCTAGTCTACCTCTACCCAAACCAACTTATGAACAACATAGGAAATATGATTAAGAAGCCCAAAAAGAAAGACTGCACCACCATGTTTGGGATTCAAGGTAAATTTGCACGCATTATAGTTGTATTTGATACTACAATCCTACTCCTCCCAACAATATTCTTGAATAGACAGAGACACAAATTGGAATATGAAAACCTCTTGATGATCAGCATGAAGTGTGGTTGCATTGGGCATCCAAAAAGAGACTGTAAGCACCAATCACCAACCATGATTACCACTGGAAAAATCCAATCCCCCAAACATGTCCACACGATGGACATTGATGCTAAAAATCCTAAAACAATGCCCCCAAACAACCAATCCACATCCAAGCAAGGTGGTGCCTCAAAGAACATTACAAAGGAAGAAAAGAGTGCTCATAAAACATCATACAATGATCACTTGATATCCTCATTAAGAAGCACCCAAGATCTTTCACAATGTGCAAAATAGGTTGCAAACTATACAAAAAACTATAATAAAGCTTCGCAATTGAAGGTTACTCCCATACAACTTAAAAAATGTAATGACAAGTTTGTCTTTCTAACTGATTATATTCTCCTAGACGGAAGGACACCCCCTCTAGGGACACCTCATTATTGGTCTTCTTATCCTGGAGTAACAATACCTCAACAAACACTTCTAGTGCAGTGTTACCCAGATGATCCCCATAAGCCCAAATAGGGCAACAAAGAAGGGAAAGATGGTTTGGGAAAATGAAGATACTACCAAAATTACATATTGAATCGTAAAGTTCCAATAAGAATAATAAGAAGATGAGGAGATGATGAGTGTTGGACAAAATTTTGACCTACAGAATGCCTTCCTCTTGTTCCTTATCCCAATCCCTCCCTAACAATTGTATTTGAACGAATCTTATCCCTTGGAATGTACAAGGAGCTTGCTCTAATGGTAAAATTAGGTTGATCAAGGAATGCAACTGAACCGCAATATGCATATTCTTTCCATCATCTAGACAAGATGCAATGGTAATTAATCAACCACCATCTTCTTAAGAATCAATTTCACTTATTTCCATCAAGTTGGAGCCCACCAAAATCTCTGGTTAGATCTGGATCCTTTAGAACTCACACAAATGCAAGATTGACATCATCTGAAACCACTACCAACACATTAACTATAAGGTAGTGATGCTTAGTACCTGACTATTATCTAATGTTTCCCTAACACCACAAAAAGGATGGTTGTGTGGTCCAAATTACAAGAAATGTCTTGTAACACAGTCAATGAAACATGGATTGTGATGGGGGAAATCAACATGTTTTGTAGATCTAAAAAGTAAGAAAGTGCCTTCTTTAACTCCCCCTCTATTGCCAAGTTCAACAACATGGCTTCTCCACACAGGTCTAAATGAGATCATGATGAAAGTACATCCTTTTACCGTTAAGAGAAGGGTATTACAGTTAAGAGAAGGGTACAACTTGATAAGATTGATTGATTCACTAGTACATAACCGACCTTCAGTGTCAGTTATTTAAGGCCTTTAGTGTCAGTTTTTAAGCGAAACCTATGTGGGCGCCGCTAAAAGCCCAACTGTTATGCATCGGTTCTCAAACCGATGCCACAACCCTTCGCGCGCCATTGAAAACGTACTAGCAAGGTGGTATAGGCATCAGTTATTAGCTTTGAAACTGACGCCATATACCTTCGGCCATAGAAAGGGCGCCATCTAGGGCACTATCGGTGTCGGTTTATTAGTGTTAACCGATGCCATCTCACCCGCTACCACGGCTGTGCTGGCCAGCACGGCCGTGGTGTCTGGCCCACTACCACGACCGTGCTGTCCAACACGGCCGTGGTGTCTGGCCTCATTAGGGAAATCGACGTC
The DNA here is from genome assembly GCA_963693085.1 of Alisma plantago-aquatica. Lineage (NCBI taxonomy): Eukaryota > Viridiplantae > Streptophyta > Magnoliopsida > Alismatales > Alismataceae > Alisma > Alisma plantago-aquatica. Next base: position 566,080,138 of record OY856415.1, read on the forward strand.
GGTTACTAGTAGGTCAACCGACACTGTAAGCATTTGTCGTCAGTTTTATACAAATAATTGATGCCTATTTTACGTATTTTTTTCTATCATTCTACAAACCTATTGTGGTTGGTCGCAGGATGAGAAACCTGCAGTTCAGTTATGAACTGTAGGTTTTACAACATCCATTAATATCAGCCAACAACAGGCCACAAACCTACAAAATAAACAACATAAATGTTCACACATTTAGCAACCTGCAGTTCCATTTGATTTTCACACATGTAGAAACATTCATGTAGCAATCTGTAGTTCCATTCATTTTCACAGTCACACATGTAGAAACATTTATATAGAAACCAACAGTTTCATTCATTTTCACTCAGACACATGTAGAAACATTCAGACATGTAGAAACATTCACACATATTATAATTTAGAAATTCATTTACAAAATATCATTCTTTAGTCATTATTCGCTATCAACATCCCAATTATATGTTAAAACCCCCACTATTTGTATGGTTGTTGCCCATTCTTCTCTTACATCATTTAATTCTTCCGTCGTATTTGGTAAGGCCTTTCCTGTATTGTGGTCAGTTCTAAACACCTGCAAAGAGAATGATGTATATATATAATTAATAATATATAAATAAGATTGATATATTTCATATTATCTAATGAGACTATATATAATACCTCAAGAATGGTATCGATGTCCACTACGGAATATTTGATAATCATGTGCATAAATTGCATCACATAGTATGCACATGCCCATCCGTTGTCTTGTGTAGCACACTATAAATTGAAACATACAAAATATTAAAAAATACAACTAATTAAGCATTGTTCACATAAATAATATATACATTGCAGTCGGGAACTTACTTCCACGTTCTTCCAAGTTATTTGATGGTTCTTTTTCCTGGGGACCTTTCCTCCAGCCTTTTTGAACTCATCTAAACCCCTACATGTTAATGTAACATAGTACATTGCATAATTAAATAGTAATGTAATAACATATGTTAACGGATATGAAAATAAAATATTTCTCACCGGAATAATGCCATTTTCATTTTGTGTCCATAATTTGAATTCAATTTACACCCCTTAGGATCTAGATAATAGACAGTGAACATCTCGGGGACAATAACTAGTAACTCCCAATGCATACCACTAGAGGTAAAAAAGTTAAAAATTAATAACTCAAATTCCACAATAAAATTTTAATTTTCATAAGTCCAAATTATAATAAGCAAAGTAAACTTACACCACATTGAATGGAGCTATTATCAACGTCTTCTTATTTTGAGAAAAAATTGTAAAAGCATCACAGCAGTATTGTTGAATTGTCGGAGGGTCTTTAGCTACTAGACTAATCAAAGATGGAATGAAAAATCCTACATGTTCGAATGAAAAATCTGCACATATCTTGTCTAAGTAGCTACAAAACATGTATTACGTATGCATTAATAAATAAGAAACCAGATCACCAGATCCTACACAAGGTATATGGATGTATAAAGAAGATCTCACCTTATCCATAGCTCTATCACAGATGTATTCAGCCAATCATATCAAAACAACTCCAAAATATCTTATATAAATAGTTTGCTTTCATAGGATTGACCTACAACATCCACATCTATAGAAATAGTTATAGGGCAATTTATATCATGTTCGACTAACCATATTGCCATACCCCTACAATTAGGATCTAACGGGACAGGTAGGTCCTGTGGAACCCAAGTTGGTAATGTAGGAGGTGGAGGTGGAGGCCTAGGTGCTCTGGGTGTCTTATTTTTAACGCATATATATAATTTCAGATCAATTGACATCATATACACACACTAACAATTTAACATAATGTAAATTTACCATATAGTTTCAGTATTGAGGACATCTGCTTTTGGCCACAATATCACTCCGCCTTCTGCCTCACCAAGCGTTTCACAATCTGGGTGGGCATATGGCAATGGAAGATCCATCCATTTGGGGAATATACGTACCGGGCTCACACGAACCCAACCAGTTGGTAATGGAGACCCATGAAACATTTCCACTGGTAGGGATGGGTAAGTCGGCGCCTCTGCAACGACAAATTCTTTACTTTTTAGACGGCATGGCTTCAACCCCTACAAATTTTTGTGTAAAGAATGTTATATACATATATACATATCATCTTGAAAACATATCATCTTAAAAAGACTAGTTATTATGTCATAAAAATACTTACAATGGATGTGCTAGGTAGTGGGTCTACAGGATTACTCCCAACCTCTACAGTAGGAGTAGAGCGGGACGCCATAGGTACTGTCTACTAAATGGCAGTCTGAGATGCTTGCCACTTGCTCAGTTCTTCTTCGAGTTTCCTATCAACTAGCTTATCTACCTATACATGGATAAAAGAAACATTAGCTTCTGATTATTGAATTCTCTTTTACAGTAAAATTATAAAGAAATAATAGGTTACCTCTTCTTGTGAAAGTCCCACTTTTGGGACATGTTTGCACTGGGATGGCCCAAAGAATGCTTTGATGCCCACACCAGCACCTGCAACCCTAACACGTCCAGGATGCTCTGGGTTACCTAGAGAAACTGTCAATTCATCCCTTGTTCCCTCATGGATGAACTTTCCTTGTTTTCTCAGCTCATGTAGCTCCCGCTAATCGCCAAAACAAAAATTTGTAATTAAGTAAACACCACAAATAATCAATATTTGAACAATTGCTGTAAGAGTTGTATTTTACCATTTTTGCAGCCGCCTCAGCAGTTGCGGGCTTCCTTATTTCTCCCTTCTTATTTTTCCTCCCAGCTATCCATACATCATGGCGAGGCAGAGGTGTGCTACCTATAGTAGAGGACTCTTGAGTAGCAGCAGAATGAGTAGTAGCCTCAGAATGTAGTCTTTGGCGAATGCCTGCATACCCCATTGGACCCGCCTAGTTAGTATGCACATTAATGATTTGGTTAGTAACACTAAATGTTAATCTTGAATAGGTGAATACAACGTATATTAATTAAATTGGGGGTGATGCCTAATACCTTGAATTCATCAGTTTGTGTTGAAGAAACAAATGCGTCCCATTCGTCTTTGTCCAGGAAGTTCCACTGTTTTGTGGTTGTCTTCTTCCTCTTGTCACCTTCTTTTATGTATTCTCAGGTGAGATTTGTCCTATAGTTCCTTAGGACTCTCCCACAACATTGCATCACACATTTATGATGCAGCTTTTCATCCAATTCAAATATACTCTGCAAAATAGAATTGCTATTAACTAGTATCCAAAAAATTAGTAATCTAACAAATAGAATTGCAAATTAATAATAACTCACACATAAATCCTTCCAAATTACGTCTTTCTTCCCCTTAGGAACTTTATGCCAAGAATCTATCTTACAACCGCAATGGCTATGAGTAACATACCCAAGATATGAAACAAACGAATTGTGATTCACTCCAATTGCATTTCCTGCATTATAAAAATCCACAACAAGTTTGGGTCCATTGCCCCTTTGCGCTATTAACTTCTTCGTCATAGTGATGCCCCTTCTCTTGTCAACTTTTTGGTGTTGCTCATCAAGTGCCTCAAGTGCTTCAGAGGGTACATTTGCATCATCAACCTAAAATTTGACAAAATAAACACACTTACAGGATATAACTAGAAATGGACACATAGATATAAATATATGATATATATTTTTAAAACTTACATTATGAGGCGGTGCATTGATGTCCTCACCCTCACGGTAATCATCAGCATGGTCATCAGGAGAATGATCAGCCATCTAAAAGTTCACATTCACATTGTAAAGTTCACATTGTAAAGTAATTCATATTGTAAAGATCACATTGTAAAGTACACATTCACATTGTAAAGTAATTCACATTGTAAAGCTCACATTGTAAATTTCACATTGTAAAGTAATTCACATTGTAAAATTCACATTGCAAAGTTCACATTCACATTGTAAAGTAATTCACATTGTAAAGTTCACATTCAGAAAAATAAAACATATAAAAAAATATAAGCATGCCTCTAATATTGTGAGTTTTTATCAATTAAAAATCCTTCATTGTGATCTCCTCACACATACAAGTCATCATTAGCTTCAATATTTGCTGGTGTTGGAAACCCAACTGAGAATGGACTGGAGTCATCATACTTATCATTGTACTCTTCTTCATCTATAGGATCTTTAATGAACTGTCTTTTACCATGAAGAACAACTGACCATTTATCATTTGTAGGATCATCGATATAAAATACTTGTTTCACCTATGATGCCAATATCGAGAGTATCAGGGTCAATAACTTTGCTGCACAGACTGTTGAAAAAGAAACAAAGTCTGGTGATTGCAAACCTTACATGCTTTGGCAATATAGATCGAATTGCCACATGCAATATTTGTTGCATTAGAGTGTGACAATCGTGAGATTTAAGACCTATCAACTTCAGATCTTTCATTGATACCAATCTATGGATGTTGGATGAGTAACCATGTGGCACCTTAACATTTACCAAACATTCACGAAAAGCTTTCTTCTCCTTTCTAGACAATGTGTAACAAGCGGGAGGTAAGTATGTTCTCCGATTTCCCATTTCCTGAAATTCTGTTAATTCTGACCTTATTCCCATTTCACGTAGGTCCAGTCTAGATTTTATCCCATCTTTAGTCTTACCTAGTATATTCAACAAAGTACCAATGACACTATCACATATATTTTTCTCAACATGCATGACATCGATACAATGTCTGACTGTCAAAGAACTCCAATAAGGAAGATCCCAAAATATTGACTTCTTCTTGAATAAAGATTTGTCACTCCGTGTGGCCATAGTACATTGTGATCTCTTACCAAATTCATTGACAAAGTCTTTTACTCTTTCATAAACAACCTCCCCTGGTATAGGTTTAGGTGCACTCCGTTCCTCATTCAATCCATTGAATGCTTTGCGCTTCCTACGATAAGGATGGAATTTTGTAAGAAACCTTCGATGACCGAGATATACAGTCTTACCGCCCTATTTTAGTCTTTTTGAATCAGTGTTCTCTTCACATATAGGACACACTTTAGCTCCTTTGACACTATATCCAGACAAATTCCCATATGCTGGAAAGTTATTAATAGTGCAAAACAACATAACATGCAAACAAAATGTCTCTCTTCGTGAAGCATCATAGGTCATCACACCTTCACCCCAGAGTTTCTTTAAGTCAACAATCAGAGGTTCAAGATAAACATCGATATCATTTCCAAGTTGTTTAGGGCCCGATGTCAACAACGACAACATTACGTACTTATTTTTCATACACAGCCAGGGAGGAAGATTGTATATAACAAGCATGACTGGCCAAGTGCTATGTTGGCTGCTCAATGTCCCGTACGGATTCATCCCATCTGTACAAAGCCCAAGTCTTAGATTCCTGACTTCTACACCAAATTCAGGGTACAATAGATCAATCTTCTTCCACTGTGGGGAATCAGACGCATGTTGTAGGATTCCATCATTATTTTTCTTAACATCTGCATGCCACCTCAAATTCTTCGCATCTATCAAATTGGTAAACAAGCATTGAAACCATGATATTATAGGTATATATCACATCACCTTGGCAGGAGAATCAGTTTTGGACTCCCCCAAAGTCATCAATTTATATCGTGACGCATCACATTTTGGACAATCTTTCAAATCCACATAGTCCTTTTGAAATAATACACAATCATTCGGGCATGCGTGTATCTTATTAGCATCCATTCCCATTGGGAACAACAATTTCTTTACCTGGTATGTTGAGATTGGCAGCTCGTTTCCTTCAGGAAGCTTTTCTTTCAACAAAGACAACAATGACGTGAAGCTTTTGTCGCTCCATCTATTGTTAGATTTCAGCTTATACAATCTCAACACAACACTAAGCTTTGTAAACTTAGTACAACATGTGTATAATGATATCTCATCATCATGTACAATGTTTCTAAAAATAGGAGGTGGATCGGTGTGCTCTACCCCACAACTATCTAGCATCGCATCAACGATGTCTACTGGAACTAGTTCATTCACATCTACGTCATCGGAGTCAGTTTCTTCTTCCACACAAGCACTGCTATCGACATCCACTGGTTTCGAGTTTGAAATCTCTCCATGCCAGTGCCATTCTGTGTAGTCTTGTATAATCGCGTTGCACATGACATGACTTTTGATTTCGTCACCAGTGCTGACTTTCAAGTTGTTACCGCAATGCCTACATGGACAGTAGAACCTATCTCCAGGTTGTTTCCTATGTTCCTCGGCAAATCTAATAAACTGGTCAAGACCAGATATAAACTCGGGGGTGCAGCGATTGCGAATGGACATCCATGATCTATCCATTCTATGATCAAAGAGAAAACAAGTATATATTACAGCAAGATTAGGGTCTAGGGTTAACAGATTAGAGTTTTTGCATGGTTAAAACTTTAGGCCAATAAATACATGTGTTGTCATTCTTATATATAATAAATGTGTACCACCAATCCCATTCTTGAATACCTAATCTCACTAGTAAGTGTATAATGTGTATTGGGTTTTCAAGAAAATTTCAGCAGCATTTCCCCGATGTTCTCCAAGTACAGATGTACTTAGAGAACAAATAGAGAAATGCTACCGGAATTTTCTTGAAAAACAAATACACATTATGCACTTACATCCTAAGTGAGATTAGGTGTTCAAGAATAGTCCCAAACCGGGGACTATCTAAGATTTACTCCTAATGAGTAAATCTTGGACGGGTTTCTAGGCCAACAAATACATGTGCTGTCATTCTTATATATAATAAATGTGTACCACCTATTCCATTCTTTAACACCTAATCTCACTAGTAAGTGTATAATGTGTATTGGGTTTTCAAGAAAATTTTGGCAGCATTTCCCCATTGTTCTCTAAGTACATATGTACTTAGAGAACAAACGGGGAAATGCTACTAAAATTTTCTTGAAAACATAATACACATTATACACTTACATCCTGAGTGAGATTAGGTGTTCAAGAACAGTCCCAAACCGGGGGCTACCCAAGATTTACTCCTAATGAGTAAATCTTGGATGGGTTTCTAGGCCAACAAATACATGTGTTGTCATTCTATAACATTGATTTCAACATTTCGAGTGTCCATGCATGTTCATCATCAAGATAAAGATTACACATAAATTAGTATGACCTAGGGATGGAGAGATTCATAATTGATTTCAAAATTTCAAACTAGCTCATGCATTATCATCAATCTACATCATAAAATAGGGATTCATGTAGATGTTAGGGTGACACATCACTACAAAACCAGATATTTAACATTAGGGTTTTAATATCTTACATAGATTTATCATAAGATTTCAGAAATATAGTTAATTCAAGATTATGGTGAATGTGTAATAGGGTTTTAATATCTTAATTCAACATGCATCAAAATTTACAGAATTAGGTCAAGCATTAGTATTCAACTGCAAATGTAGCTTCTTCTTCCTGCTCCCTCCTTACAAAATGGATAAAAGAAAGACCACGACCGTGTGGGCTGGCCACGGCCGTGGCTGTGTTGGCCTACCATGATCGTGTTGGCCAGCACGACCGTGTTTCCTAGGGGCAGCATAGCCGTGTTGTCTAGCACGGCCGTGGTAGGCCAACACAAACACGGTCGTGGCTAGCCCACACGGTCGTGGCCTTTCTTTAATCCATTTGGTAAGGAGAGGGAGTAGGAGGAAGAAGATGTGGAGGAAGAAGAAGGGCAGCGACCTACCGTTGGTAGCAACGTGGAGATGGAGGCAGCGGTGTGAGGAGAAGGGCGCTGAGCACACCAGCGGTAGGAGAAGGGTGTCGAGCAGAGAAGGAGAGCTGTCGACCATCTACAGAGAAGGAGAGCCAGGGGAGGAGTAGGAGACCGCCAGCGAGGAGAGTAGTAGTGGCATCGGCGAGGAGAGCAGCAGTAGAAGAGGTGTCGACGGCGAGCAGTAGACGCACCAACAGCAGCGACGGCGACCAGCATGTTGAATGCAGGCGTCGTCGGGCAATTTTAGGCAAGCAGCAGGAGAGGAGCGATGAAACAGAAGAAAGGGTAAGACTCGGGTGATCGCGGGTCTATTAAGTTTGTAAATGGCGTCGGTTTTCTACAAAACTGACATCTAAAACCTTAAGTGTCGGTTGATAGTAACAAACCGACGTCCAATTGGACATTCCTTTACCTTAATTTTTTTGGCGGGGACGACGCGCGCACCCTTATAACGTCGGTTATGCTAAGACAACCGACGCCCATATTCGAACTTTTGGTCCAAATTTTATCTACATTCAGTGTTGGTTATTAGATAAAACACCGATGTTGTATCTGATACTTTGGCGCAATTTTTTTTTGCTCAAAAAAATTGGATTTCGCGGGCTACTTTAGGCGTCAGTTTCTTTTCTTCAACCGACACTAAATGAAAAGCGATACCCGTGTTTGGCTGGTCTTCAAATATAGACGTCAGATGTCCTTATTAACTGACATTTAATGGGACCAGTGTCGGTGTTACTAAAAAACCGACGCCTCTAAAAGCGACGTTGAACGTTGTTTCTGTAGTAGTGATTCCTCACTAGTAAAAAATGGGTCAATGTGAGTTAAGAGTTCTTATTAGTTTTTATCCCCTATATCAACTCTATCACAAGCCACTATTTGTCTCCATACAAATTAATAACTAGAATTGAGCTCTATTTTCCAAGATGAAAGCTCCTTGTCATCTCCAACAATACTCCAAATAGCACCCCCAAGCAACTTGGGATGCAAAATCCCCCTTTTAGGATGCACTACCCAACTTCTAAAAGGATTTCATTTCACAAAAACCAAAGCAATGAAAGGACCAATGCCACTACAAGTCATAGAGAAATATCATGACATAGATGATTGTGAAAATAATTTTTTTCTTACCATATTTCCATAACCAGTGAATCACATCATCAACTATTAAATGGGAAGGATGGTGCAAGACATATACGTGGTCCATGAGTAAGTCTAGTGACAATCCTTGCATAGGTGTGCTTCCTTAGCAAGCAACATACGGATGGTTGCCAATAGCATCCTCCTGGTGTAATGACCACAAACGTCAATTGACGTCATCCTCACAATGTGGGGATAAAAGCCTCTATGCCTCTACGTAGTCAATCCAGACTATTGGAAAATCCACATCATGCTTCGAGAGATGACGGGAAGAAGTTATCCTTTTGTTGTAGGCATGCTAGCATTGACATTCTTTCCCCATGTTGTCTCTCCCTTTCTTAGGTAAGACTGCTCAGACTATCACTTTACCACAACTTTGAGAAAAGGTGTGTTTAGAGCCTTGCCCACAGACTCCTTATATAGGAGTGGATGTTCTAGGGTCGTAAAAACTTGGGGGATATGGAAAGACAAATCTTATGGTTTGATGAATGTTGCATGCGGATAGTTAGATGATAGGATAATTGAACAGGTTGACTGGCATAACTAGCTGGTTGACTGGACTATCTAGATGATCAATCAGCTTGTGGCGAACGGTAGATTAATGTTGGATTTTATTGATATGATTAATGCACATCGTTACACATATCAATAATCATTTGACCCAATCAAATTGGTCATTTTACATCGATTCAGTTCATTCGTACATTCCAATTTTTCAATTGAGTATATTAACCATCTTCTAGGGCTAATGTCCAATTGGTCGGTTGGACAGTCCAACCGGTCTACTTGCTTGTTTCATCGGCCAGTGTTAAAAGGTATTCAGTTGGTTGACTAGACATTCCAAAGGATCGATTGACACATTTTTCGGTCGACTCGTAGCCAATATTGCTTAAAAAGATTACCTAAAAACTTTAGTAACTAAGTTAAATGTTATCCATGAGTAGCCTCCTATTCAAAGTGCATCCTATGTGTGTGACCATATCGATCCAGTATTACATTGATTGTGAATGTCCATAACCAGATTATGACATCACAAACAATGAACGCTATCTAGAAACACATAATTCAACCAATGTAATTGGAAAGTTGGAGAACAACTTCAACCTACAATCTGTGATCAGTATTACTATGATCATATATTTCCTTTATCTCTAATATCTACATTCAACACAAGGCATGAAATTGCCTTCCTCTTAACATTAAATCCATGTTCCTTGAATAAGAGCAGATTGTATGAGATGCATGTGAGCTAACATATTACATATTGACTCACTAGACTATGTCCGCGTGTTTCTCAATCTCATGTATTAAGTGGACATGATATTAACTCATGTAGGAGGACAAATCCCATCTCAATCACTCACAATCATTCCCCATGTATCAGAACATACCCGAGAACCATCTTTATGGCAGCTCTTATTCAAGGTCACATTAGATGGTCTAAAAGTTCGTTGAACATCATGTGATGAGTATAGTGATTTTATGTCTAAGAACCACAATCACCACTATCACTTTGAATACTAATCCATGGTTTCCATGTTTCACTCTCAAGGTTGGTTTGTCCAATACTCTATTCCCTAACATGTACCTATGTGTTTGACTTGATATCCAATATCATGACTAATGAGAATTAGTCATCAATCAACACACAATCTAGTCTTATGTATTATTGTTGTCTATTTTTCTTCCACAATATTATATGACTAGGGGCATAACAAGAATGTATGTACTCTTATCATACACATGATCTCATTGCTCAAGTCCTTAACCTAAAGACATATGTCATCGAGTAACATAATTGTTTAGACATCTATCATGTTTGTCTCATCATTTCATGACTGAGACAAACATAACAAACCTAGTAACATTTGTTATTATCAAATTAAATATACAATTCTCGAATACAATTATCATATGATTCACTCTATGGGCATACATACCAACAGACTCCTACTTGCATTTAGAGCCAATCACCCACGTATCTTATTCCAAGTGATCTTAACATGATCATCATGTTTTGCTGCACAACTGATTTTGTCAACGGGTAAGCAACATTTGCTTCTAGTCAGTATTTTGCAAATCTTCTAATCTCCTCGCTAGATGATATCTAATAAGATGGAATTCCCATAGTATGCTATCTAGTTTCCTTAGCCTATCCAATAGCTCCATTGTTGTTACATTATTTCTACTCCATCATCATGGATGGAACCATCCCAAGTTCATCCACTTAACTTCTTGATCCATATAGTATCATATGTTGTGCCAACAAGGTACTCAACTTGTATTATAGAATTCATAACTATCTCTAGCTCAGAACCTTTCTAGCTTATAGTTCTATTTTTACGGTAAAAGACTTATTTGAATAGTGATCGGTAACCATCTTTGTTAGTTTGGAAGATTATATCGATGTAACCCTTTATACCCAACTCTTCCTTATCAATATAAACATTAAACTGAACCTTAGTGCTTCTCAGGTACTAACAGATGCTCTATATGTTAGTCTAGAGACCTTCACCTCGGTCTAACTAATATCTGCTCATCATGTCCATAATATATGAGATAACGGGATGAGTACATAGCATTGTATACATGATAGATCTAATTGGAAATGGATGTGGAATCTTACTCATGTGTTTCCATTCTTCACAAGAACTAGAACATTGTGCTTTAGACAGACTAGTTCCATGGGACCTGGGAAAATTTCTTATCTTTGGGTCTTGCATGTCAAACCTCTTTAGCACTATGTAAATGTACGTACTCTTGCATATGCCAAGCAGCCTTCTATATCTATCTCAATAAATCAAAGTTTCTAAGACATAGGATGCTTCACTAAAATCCTTCATATAAAAGGTATTTTTCAGCCAGGTTTTGTTTACCATTTGTAGGATAGGGATGTCATTTCCCATCATCATGTGGCATACAATTATGCTCCCAGTAACCTTCTTGTAAGCACATGTTTCATCTTTATCTTGGCTAAAGTCAAATTCTTTGAGTGCCTCATCAAATTGATGATTTCAGATCTGAGATGCTTGTTTCAATCCATATATTGACCTTTGCAATCAAACTGCAATGACAAGTATGATCCATATGGGTTCAATCATGGAAACTTCTGAAAGGACTTCATCATGATGAACACTTCGAACTTGTTTGAAATATTTTTTAACCACTAAACCTTCCATGTTGGTCTTCTTCTTGAAGAACCACTTGCAAAGGTTATGTGTAATGGCAAATACACATAACGGCAAATACAAACAACAATTCACTAATTTTATTACAAGTCCACTGGGTTGAGATGAATGACATGTTCCAACTATAGTGGTGACAAATTTTACTGCAAATAGATCCACCATGTCTTTCTTACTTCTTCTCAGATCCTACACATCATAGCATGTCTGAGATCCTCATCCGATATCAATTACCAATATGATGAAGTAAACATATTTATCTTAATAACATGTATACCTGAAGTTGAGATCTTTATCTCTACTTATTCTTCCTAAATTCCTCTACATAAATAGGGTAGTTCCTCTTCTAGTGTCCATCCTAGTGATAGTGGTGGCACTTCCCTTCTTGACTCACTTCTCCATTTGCTTTAAGTGAAAACAACTTGGGTTTTTGGCTGGATTTAGAACTCTTCTTGACCTTGCCTTTGTCCTTGGACTTTCCTTTTCCTTTGTTGATCATCATCACAGATCCAGGGTTGTCCTTCTTCATTTTTTCTTTAGTAGTTCAACATGCCAAGCAACTCAAAAAGTGATTTATCAATATTATTCATGTTGTACTTCATGAAAAATTGATTATATGCTTTAGGCAATAATTGCATAATCACATTTCTTACCAACTCTTTGCCTAAAGGAAATCCCAATCTAGCTATGCTCTGAACATACCCAATCAACTTGATCACATGGGGCCCCAAAGGATCTTTGTCTGCCATATTGCACTAGAATAATTCCTTTGAGATATCATATCTCTTGTCATGCATTATCCTGAAACATGTTCTTGAGAAGAGTTACCAACTCAAAGAATTCCATTTTTTCATGTCTTCTTTGCAACTCACAGTTCATTGAGCATAGCATCAGGTATTTGACATCTATATCATCTTTGAAATTCTTATTGTAAGCACCGCTTTCTACCTTAGGTATGGTAGGAGCAGCTTCATATGGATCTACGTTTCCAAAACATAGAGCTTGCACTCTTAAGTTGGATCAATTCTCAACATCCTGAGCCAGTCGTGGAAGTTATTCTTGTTCAAATTCTCCTAGTTAAGCCTAACCCAAAATCCAACATGATAGAAATGCACCCTGTAATGGCATACCCACATAACTAGCATCACACTTCCATGAGATAAATGACACAACACGGTAGGGCGTTCCCACTCTTGGTCGATCAAACTTTTCATGTGTCCTTCTTATGAAAAACATCTAGGAATTAATATTAATTGAGGGATTGATGGAGCTAGAACTTACACCAAAAGATTACTCTTCCAATGGAAGTCCTATTATGCACCAAAAACCCTAGAGAGTTGATATCCTCTCTAGGTTTACCTACAACTGGTGCTAGATAAATGCTCCAACCCCACAACAGTGTGGAAGCCTTATCATAGTACAGATTTAGGATCGAACCCAAAGGACAACGTTAAGAATCTGAGTGTCTTTTTCTCGTTTCGTACCGATCTAAGTTAATCGTCTAAGACCAAGAGTTTGATTTGAGTTATTTAACCTAAACATGCAAAAGCAAAGGCAAGAATAAAAACTAGATTAAAATCTAAGATTAGCAAATGATGATGGATCACTGGGGTGATGCGGGTATTCGCCACCACTACACATGAATTGCACTTGTACCAAACATAGCAAGACTTGTAAGCAAGATACATGGATGTTGTGCAATACCGATGTCTTATAGGACAAGAGTAATGCACACGTCCTTCACGGGTTGAGTAACTCTCATCCGGTACATATCTACGTGTCAATGAAGATATGTAGTCTCCGAAGAGAAAATCTTACTCAACCTCATGAAACGTGCATCAGAAAACTAACAAGCGAGCGATAAATACCAAATCGATTAGTATCCTTATAGACTATCCCTCTTTCGAGGATATAGCTATGAGAAACGTGAGAGTGTTGCAACGTCAGCCATTCCTGAATGAATGGTCAAGTACTTTGCACCACTCTCTCCTCAGAGTGTGTTCCTCGACCCGTCAAGGTTGCACTTTTGTACGTCAACTGATTCCATTTCATAGTACAAAAGTACAACGATGGAGGTGAGTTTACTCCACTCCTTGGAAAGCGTTCCTAGATACCGAAACAGATGCGCGGTGGATACACACACCAGAAACCAACACTAAATCGGTATTCGAGTCTCAAGAGCGGTCGTAGACAAACCACAACGAAAGACAATAAATGCATACAAGAACGCGGCCAACATTCAAGCATGTATGAAACGATTTAGTATTGAATCAGAATGATAACATATTTTTAGTACAAGATACAAGACACGGGCAACAGGGCTAGTCTCCGCGCCCCAGTGGATGGAACTACTCGCTCCTCATAGAGGAAGAAACAAAGAAAGAGAAGAGAGAGAAATGAAGCATCGTCGGAGCAGAAGAGTAGATCTGTGATAGCCCGGTGTAGATCGTCGCAGTCTCCGGGACTGCTCCGTTGTGGTCGATGACGCTTGTCTCTCCGCCTCGATCGTCATGTCTACCTCCGGGATTGCACGGGTAGAATGAGGTAGAACAATGGTAGAAGTGAGATGATAGAGGTGAGATGGTGATGGAACAACCTTCTAGATCTGTCCCCAGTCTGGCAGCACACCGGATCTAGACTCAGGCCGGGATTCTGAGGTTGTGGGTGAAGTTTGGTTGGAAACGGTGCTCGGGCATTCTGGCGGCGTCCCGGCACTGGTCCCAGTCCGGAAGCCTTGGGCCGTAGTGAGATGGGATCCAAATGAGGACCCATGAGGTCCTATTGATAAGCACAAATCTTGATAAATATCTTGCTCATGCGGTTTGGCTTTGCACTTACTTTTCCATGCGGTCTCATACGCAATTCCATGCGGTTTGGTTGCTTATGCGGTTTGCTCCGCAATTGCCATGCGGTTTGGTGTGGGCGTGACAGCTGCTGGCCTCATTCACGTGCATGCGGTTTTAATGCCTCTCTCATTCACGTGTACTCATTTGGTTTGGTAACATATAGCAATTTCATGATATCTTTCATTCTCACGGTCTTGTGCTTTGCTTTTTCTCATGCATGCGTTCATAATAGTTGCCTTCACGTCGGTTAAAAGCTGCTGGACATTTGGTTTGCAGCGCTCCAAGTGAGCTTTCACGTGGGTTTAAAAGCTGCTGATCCTTGCCATGCTTTCTCATGCCCCTATTCAAACGGTCTTCTCTTGACACGATCTTAGGGCAGCTATTCCATACGGTTTCATGTCCTAGAAGCTATTCCAAATGATCTTGCGCAATGCGTAGTCATGCAGTCTTGCTGATGCGGTTTCTCCATGCGGTTTACATGTGTGATTATCAAACGATCTCAGATGGCCGCTCATTCGGTTTGCAGCAACGGATTTCATGCTTAAGGCCATTCGGTCTTGTATTGTCATTGCTGTATGTGCAACCGGTTTGTATATTTCCGTCATGCGGTCTTTACTTCAGCTGATATTCCTCTATCCATGCGGTATTGGCTCAGCAAACGATCTTAAGTGCAGCAAACGGTTTCTCAAATGCTCATGCAGTCTTGCCGGTGTGGTTGCTCCATGCGGTTTGCATGGCATGATTGGCGAGGGCAGTGTGGTTGCCGGAGCAGGTGATGAAGACGACGACGCTGGAGATCATGTGTAGGTGGGCGCCGACGTTGTTGGTGATGGTGAGGAAGACGACAGCGACACTTGTGGCAAGCCGGCCATCATGGGCATCGTCGCTGCTGCTGATGGTTACACCGGTGCTTGTGGCAAGAAGGTCGTCGAGGCAGCGGTGGTGTCAGTGAGCAGGTCACAACACCGGCGGAGGTGCTAGTTGTTGTTGCGATCTTGATACTAGCCGAACGGTCTTCACGGCAGTGAAACGGTCTTGAGACCGCATGGGCTCAAACGGTCTTGAGACCGCATGGGCTCAAACAGTCTTGAGACCGCATGGGCTCAAACGGTCCTCAGACCGCATGGCCTCAAACGGTCTTGAGACTGCATGGGCTCAAACGGTCTTGAGACCGCATGGACTCAAACGGTCTTGAGACCGCATGGGTTCAAACGGTCTTGAGACCGCATGGACTCAAACAGTCTTGAGACTACATGGGTTCAAACGGTCTTGAGACCGCATGGACTCAAACGGTCTTGAGACCGCATGGGCTCAAACGGTCTTGAGACCGCTAGAGTCAGTGTTGCAGTGGTCATAACCGTTGGTGATAGTTGAGGATGATCTGCAGAGGAAAGAGAACGTCAGTAGGGGAGAATGAGATCAAATAAGATGGAAACTAGGGTAATTTGAGCTAGTAGTGCACTATTTACACGAGACTGAAAGGATACTTAAAGTAAACCCAAAGCGAGAGTAGATCAGTCGATATGAGGCATAAAATCCTTAGAATTGGCGACTGAGAGGGTGAATCTTGAGGATTCATCACCACACCAAACTTAAGCGTTGCTCGTCCCGAGGAACGAAAAAGCCCAAGACAGTCACCGAAATGCATGCATGTTGGTCTCGTAATTACCTCAGCTTCGTGCAAGTGTCAAAAATTTCACAAAAAAGAGAAAAGGAAAATGAGGCGGAACAAAATTAGGGTAAAAACGTCAAAAATACTTTGAATTGGTGACTGAGGATGAGTCTGGAAGATTCATCACCACACCGAACTTAAGCGTTGCTCGTCCCGAGAAACGGAAAACTTAAAACAGTCGCCAATGAAATCGTTCATCTCAGGATTGCCTCATCCTATTGTCATATCGTAATTTTGTTCATGGCTCAGATCGATACAACATTAGAGCTTCCTTAGATCACGAAATACATCTTATGATATCCGCATTTCTGAGTTCACTTTGCTGAAGTACTTCCTTCTCACTCTTTATTGTATCAGTCATGTTAAAGAGTATTATGAGACTTTGAACAGACCCACAGAACCAACAAAATGCATACGATCTGTCACTGGTGTTGAAAAAAGGAGGGAATGGGGGTATGATCAAAAGATAAGAGTCACTTCTCTGATTGAATCAAAACTTAAAATCCTAGTTCAAGGAAGAACTTTTGTCATTTGATCTCCATGCAAGTACACTATCCCACTTCCTTTTTCTTCCTAATGAAGTGAGCCTCCCATTTTCCTATGACAAGGAAGAACTTTTGCCTCCTTCACTCAAGGTGCCTCCCATTTTTTTGTACTATAGAGAAAAATTAAGCTTAAGAAAGATGTACACTCCTTCACCAGAATGTTATTTATCACCAACATTTTCCACTTAAGAGGAGGATCTAAATGTGTCAACCTTGACCCCACAACTGAATAAATCCATCAAGAGGAAGGAAACAAGACCGGAAAAGCAACAAATGTTAAATAATTACACTACTGAATATTGTAGAAGCTAGGAAGATGATAGCTACTTAAAGCTAATCGTGAAAGGTTTATGTATCTTGTACACATCTTTTAAAAGAAGGTTTTGTTCCCATCTTATTTTGTTTCTTGATTACTAGTAGATATGTATGTTATTATTTAGTCAAGCTATGTGAAGAAGATACAATATAAAGACCATGATTGCACATTATAAATCGATGCCTAAAGAACACTTTATGAAGAAGATATCAATTACTTCACATGGTACAAATCACTAAGGATTAGTTTTTTTAGATTTTACTTAGTAAAATTCTTAGAGACGAAATTTAAAGCCTATATTGTGTTGATGCCTACTCAGTTTGATTATAGAAATTGAATTCACAAAATTTAATATGCTACTTTTTCACATGAATAGCTAATATTTTAGGTATAGTATTGAAATAATGATCTTTCTCAAAACAATGAGATAATTATGATCAAATATAAATGCTTGAATAGGTTGGAGTTTCCAAAGGAATTATTGTGTAACATATTTTTTATTTGTGATAGTGACATGTATGGTTGACTATATTCTTCTACTTCATTATGGTTTGTTCCATATTTAGTTTGACCGAGCATGGTTGGGTTGAATCCTACAAATGAAAATGTCAGTACCTCACAAGAGTATGAATTAATGTGATACCATGTTAGTTGAATATATATCTTAGTTGGGATCATCGTTAGTCAATGTATAGTTCCACTAAGTTGGACTCCATATATGACAATAATTTTGTTACTTTGAACAAGTTTATGTTAAACAGCTGGTAAAAGGAGGTTGCAAATGAAGGAGCCATACTGAGTTAAAAACTTTCATCTTTTTGGAAGGGGGAGTTAGTAGGTTTTTCTTCATCTCACCCTCTAGGCAAACAATGAAAATTACAATCATTAAGATTGCATGTGTAATGGAAACTAGTAGTACCACAACCAATACATTTGGACTCAAAACTACTACTACCATTACTATCGGCATGAAATTTTTAATTTTATAAACATTATTATCATTAGGTTGAACCTAGGTTTGAATGTGAAACTACATGTTTGACCAAAAAACTATAGCGTTGGAAAAATATTTTATTCAATATATAGATTCAAAACTCATTTCTCACTCTTTTATAGTTGGGAATGTCATAATAGAAGTCATACTCATTTGGTTAAACTAGACTTGTAAATGGATATTTGAGATCTACATATTCGCTCGAGATTCGAGTCCAATATTTTTAAGAGAAAAAAATCTGACATCCCTCTTATTTGGATTGGATTTTGAATATTAGATTTTGGATCTAAAACTTTGGGATCTCAAATATTGCTACATCTACTCCAAAAAATAAAAGTTTGACAAATTATACATATATTATTAGATATATATTATTTTGTATTACATACTCTATCATATATATTTCATTTAATATCATTATTTTATGCAAACAATATATTTATATTCATTACATGTATGATTTTTGGTTCGTACCGGATATTTATCTGTATTTGGATATTATCGTTTTAGATTATATTTGGATGTTGTCATATGAAATTTGTCGGACATCAAATCAGATATCAAATCGATCATTTTTTTAGTCGGATATCGAATATAGCAATATTTGCTCCATATTTAATCTGTTTATTTGTCTAAATTAAACTTATTGAGTTTCTCCAAGCTCCTACAACCCTGATTACACACATCATTTCATTGCAACACATATCTTCATTTGTACTTGCTCTAGACAGATCTAAAAAATACACATATTAAGTACAAAATGTTAAGTATTTGGAATTATAGAGAAACTTAATATGCTTTTGTCCCACAAGATTACCTTTAGTTTAATTCTCCTAATGCCCATCAATAATAAGATAATATAAATAAAAAAATTACTTACCATAATTCTTTCATCAATATTTCTACCATAAAATAAGTACATCTTTTAGATTAACACAAGAATATCTATTGGATAGGGCCACTCATGGAGCTTCCCTGATAGGGTAACTCTCGAAGTATGGTGAGTGGTTGTAAATCACCCACATATCATGTCTAATCAACATGTTGTATCATTTCGAAGAATTCTTTGACTAGCAAACGAAGCTAAGTCCCTTTGTAGGGAACGTTGTGTTTACCACATGTGCCACTTCCGACCTACAAAATAAAAGAAAATTTTCACTTAAGGTTATTTTCTAGTCAATATTATTTTTTTTGTCGGTAAAGTTCTTCCTCTTTTTTTGGATTTTCTAAAGAAAGGAATTACAGACTATACAAGTATGTGAAAGAGAAAAAGAAGGTTTTGTCTAGATAACAACTAATACATACAGTTCAAGATCAACAAAAAAAAACCTATGATCAGAAGGGAAATCTTCAGTGAAGCGTCTGATCTTCAACAACTTCTACATAAACCAAACAAAGAAGTAGTTTCAGAAAACCAACTTCATGCTAAAGAGAAAATCTTCAGAGGTCAACAACATCTCAGGAGATAGCAGGACAATCCATGTCATATCAACAATCTTCAAAAGCAAAAAGAAAGAACCGAGAAAAACCATCAAAACCTTCATTTTCCAAATTATCAACTCCAACTATGAAGAAAAAGAGCTTTCAGAAACATTCACAATGATAGCAAAGTCTATATCCATCAACTACCATTAGGAATAGAACTATAAGCATCATCCTTTTCCCTACAAATAGCAAGGAGACTTGAACATCCAGAACAGGAGTATCAGGACTAATAGTCTAGAGCTTAGAACTCGAGCATAATACCCTTCCAGATGGAAAAGAATTCAAGCACTTATGATTCTACACTTCTTTCTCATCATACTGGTAATTTCACTCCAACATCTAGTGAATATTATTCATAACAAAAAAAAACAACTCATTCTGCAAAATATGCTCAAAAATAAATATATACCAAGGAAGCTACATAATATACCAATAATGATTTGTTCAAAAACCACTTCAAGTGGAGCGAGAAGTAGCTCATGTGGTGCAGCTCATTATTCCTCAGTGAAGGACCCCTACTAAGAACGACTTGTTCCGAGCTTTTCTCACTATGAGCAGCTAACCTATTGTGCACTTTAAATAGTTAGTTCAGTGCTCAGGGGACTGGATGACATGAGTGTGTATGATGTTGGGGTTTCAAAAACAAACGCATGCATGAGATAGGGCATAAAAGATAGATTCCTAAGAATGGTCTGGATAAAATAGGATGATCCTATAAGACCAAACACAACTTCTAAATCGTACCCAATATAGAAGTTAGAGTTTTAAGAAGAGTTTTGTATTAGATGAGAAAGGAATTGCACAGGATAACCATATGATGAGATCGGTTCAGAAAGATGTTTTTAGTACATAGGTCTTTGTTAAAGTATATGGAATGGGGATTGCCAACCTCTACGTGGAACATGCATGTAGGCACACTCATAAACAGTTACATTTTTAAGTTTTGTTGAATGTGTTTCATATCCTTTGTTCACGCTAGCCATGATAGTTAAATGTTCATTCTTGATTCCAATATTCACTCGTGGTACTATGCTCCATTCGCATGTCACTTGCTAAAAATCTTGTCATATAAATGCAAATTTTCAACATCAATGTGAGTATAAATCACTTCACCTGCTCTTGTGTAGTTAGCATGTGGCATTTCTATGTACTTAGTATCTGTTTCGTTAATGTGTCATCATTGACATAGTTTTGCTACGTTTCGCTATGTTTTATATCGAAAAGGAGGTAAATAGCTGCATTCTAAGTATGCAACTATTAGACGTATAGTCCTGACTACTATCCAGCCCAAGAGGGTCGCTGCCTACATAATTTATAGCCGAACGCAGGGATGCAGGCCCTGACCAGCTTCGATGTGGGCTACTAGCATCCCGACATGCAGACCCAACAAAAGCATAAGGTTCTCCAAGCAAGGATCATCTACACAAGCCCTGTCTACCTATCATAAGAGGGCATAAAGCCCACTCCCAAACCCCGAGTCCCCACCATTTCCACCTGATAAACAGAGCCGAATTGACAAAGCCCACATTCGCGACGGTCAGGTTCCTCTTGAATGCGATATCATCCTCACTAGCAAGGATCAGTAGCAGCAATTTATCAAAGTTCGTCCAAAGCAATACAACTTCTGTCGAGAGACAAAACGTACCGAGTAGCAGTGGTCAAATCGGGGTCACAAAGTAGACAGTCACGTCTAAACACGGAACCAGGCAGTAATGCAGCCGACGAGCTTGCTTTCGAACCCCATTACAGCCGACGGAAGTTGTTGGGAAACACCACTAAAGTTGTTGGGAAGTTGTTCCTCAAATTTGGTGATTTGAATTATATAAATAATATGACTTGAATTGATAAGTGAATTCTTCAATAGTATTATTGATGGGATAACAAAGCTTTCTTTGTGGCATGAGTTCAACCCATGACCCAAGTAAGTCCCATAAGACTATTTCGTTTACAAATAGGTCTTTGTGGAACAAGTTTAAGAAATAAAGAAAATTTGTACATATGTAAAAATAATAGTTTTATGGTGGGTTAGATAATTGAAATATGAAATAATAGATAAGTTTTCAAAAAATTCTAAGTTTTAGATAATTAATGGAAGCAATTAGCTAACATGTTTTGCAACACAAATTTGAGGCATCAAATAAGGATAATTTGATCTGATTTTTGGAAGACGTAAAGATAACAAGGAAACTAATTTGAGGTAAAAGGGACTCTACATATGATGTGGGTGATTAATTTAAGTGAAAACACAAAGGATAAGTTTCGTCTGCGAAAGTTATTTTCAATAATTCCCAAAACATAGATATAAGTTTAAGAAAATATTAATGAGTTGTCCTCCGAGTTTCATAGCGATAAGACGCTCCTAGTAGCTTATGTAAATCGAGAAGGAAAAGATATTTGTTTGTAATAAGTAATGTTGATTTCCTTATTTAAAGTAAGAGAAAGGGGTGTCTAGAAATATTCTTTTGTTACCGAATTTGACTCAATGCAAGATTCTAGATAATAAAGGAAGTCTCCAATTTTAGGACCAATGGGAGTAAAGATGAGAGAGAGATATCAATTAATTAATTTCCACAATCAAAGTTTACAAAGGGCTCCCTGGGATACCAAATAGGAAAATAATTATTTTTGTATTCATGAAAAATACTCAAGATAATTAATGAGATGGATAATCTAAATATAGGACTCTAGAAGGAAATTCATGAAGTTCTAAGATATTTTGTGACCAAGATAATTTAGTTGGTAACTATATAGATTTACCTTTACAAATAAGTTTGAGTTAAATAAGGAAATAATGAAGGAATTATTTTCCCAATGGAAGGTAATAGTATGAATAAAGTGTTTCCAAAATAATGGTATGAGGGGTGGTTTTCACAACGCGACTTTTGAGTCTATAAAGTAAAAGATATGAGATTGTTATTATAAGGACATGAGGGAGGAATATAGTTATTACTTCCTAGCATGATGCCTTGCCAATTGCATAAGAAAACTTTATAGAAACTAGGCCCATCAATCTCTAGTGTTATATAAGAAGAAGTACGAATTGAGGATGGACTACCCCAAATCCCTCCTTCCTTGATGTGCATCCTTCTACTGCAATGTGGTAGAAAATCTCTCTATGTTCATCATGGCAATGTTCTTCCTCATTCATGATAGTATCGTTGTATCTGATAACATGATGCTTGCGACAATGACATAGAAGTCTAAGATCTTCCGAAGTACTTCACCCCTTATCCATTTCCTTTTGGATCTTCATGGAAGAGGTCACCACGCCGCCCCATGTTTGTGGTACATATTCTTATTTTGCTTAATTCATAAAAATTGCTAGGATTATCCAACTATGACAAAATTATATACAAAATTGATCAGGAGAAAGAGTAGAATCCAAATAAAATAGTGTCATGAACTGGGTCTGATCCTAATTCTAAAAGTAGGGCAAATATATGCTTAAGTGGTGATTATATATGTGATTAATAATTAACATGGTGAGTATATATGTGATTAATAATTAACATGGTGAGTATATAAAAAAACTTTTACTTTGAGATATAAATTGATATTGTTCAATCTAATTAGAATCTAAGTACTTGATACGGTTTGGATAATAACATTCATGATTAAAAGTTTTGAGACATTGATGTGATAATTAAGGTTTAGAACCTAATCTGCCTGGGTCCAATATGATCTTAAGTTTCATAATCAAATGTGGTTTCTTTGAATGACATAAAATGCTTAACTTGATAATTAAGGTTTCACCTAATATCTAAATAGGGTTTATTACTCTATTGAAACCTAATGTGGATGAATTCATATTTGTACCCTTATTCATTATTCAAACCCGAGACAACCCTAAAGCCAAGTTTAAGACATATGTTAGATCAATATGTCTTGAATTTGATTGGTGACAATTTAGGATATACATACATGCAGATAATGTTGATTGATTATGTTGATTGTTTGAAGATATGATTGAAGCACATGTTCTATGTTTTATACATAGAAATAAGGTACATAGTTACAATTATGAATAATCACAATATTCACTGATGATGTTTGTTGAGGATTTCTACAAGATTGAAGAAATATACTATTGGTTTTTTTTACATTGTGTTCAATTATAATGCCACTATGAGGCCCTTAAAAGATGCCACTATGAGTATCAAATAAAGTAAGATATCATATTTTGAACATAGGATTTCATGTATCAATGGATGATTCACACGAGCCCAAAAGGGACAATGATTACACCCAAGATAGCATTATCAAGTATGAGTTAAAATATGTAATGAAATTGTTGAGTTAGAATATGTAATGAAAATGTTGATTCTTATTTGCAAGTAATTGACTGATTATATATTGTTATATTACTTGCACACTTTTGCATGCACCCCACATAAACAATTAGCAATAGATAGATCCACATTTTCTTTCACGCCATATTCGGTAAATGATATATACGAAGATATCAACACATGAGGAATCACATAAAATTGACTGAAGACATTAAAGTTAAGTAAAGTTGGATTAATTAGATACTTCTCCTCATATGTAATAGTCTCATGTTAATATTTATGTAATTCCTTAAGAGAAGCATCTTTATACCTTTTGTAAACAATATTTGTGAAATAATGAAAATTATTTACTATTATTTGTTATTTGTAAAATTTGGATCATGGGTATTTTAGGTAATGACTCTCAACTCTAAGGTCCTTTCTTAATTGGGGGATGCTAAAAAGTGAGGTTTTTACATTTGGTATCAAAGCCCCATATTTTTCAAATAATATTTAATAGTTGATAATTTCAAGTAATCTTTGGAAATATAAGAAAAATAATTTTAGCTTAGCCTAAAGGTAATGGTGTCTAGAAAGGATCACGATTTTGGGTACTATAATATTTTCCTCCACAATATTAAGTTGGTATACGCGTCCCTTAGCCAAGGTGATACCTTCCTGACCAGATCCTAGGTCTTTCCTAGAGTCATATTTCCTCTAAATCTTCTCATATTTAATTTCATCCACTTCTCATCCTCTTTCTCAATAAACCCTAAAAGATACTTCCTTCCTCATATCAAGTTAGGGTTTTTGAGAAAAAGTAGGATTAGGCATTCTCCACCAACTAACATACATGTAATGTGGAATTAATGATAAAGTAAAGAAAAATGGTTTAATGGGTTTTTCCTTGCAAGAGTAAACCCTAGATAGAGCTAGGGTTGGTTTAGGAAAACCCCTAGTAGGTCAAAAGAATCATAAGACCATAAGGTACATGGGTAGTCCCTAACCCGAACCCTACACCCTAATACTGAGAAATGGGAGTGGTGAAGGTGACACAGTAACCCTACCCATATGAATCCTAATTAGGGTCAAAAGGAGTAAGAAAAATCCAAACTAGTTTAGGTGACCCATCTCATGTGCATGCATGTACGTGGAGAAATTCATGCATGATGCATGAGAAGGGTTTTGAATATACAAGTGAAAGATAGGCAATAAATGGTTAGATAAAAATGAAAACATGAAACCCTCAATTCAAAATTTAGGGTTGGTGTCCCGACCTAGGGTGGGTCAACCCAAGAATGGGAAAAGGGCCTATGGGGGAGGCAAAACCCTAAAACCATGGGGTCAAGTTGTGGCTAGAGAGTCTGACCTCCTCCTATGAGTCAAGAAGACACCCTAGGTTAGGACCTCTCATAGAAGAGTGAGTTGACCAATCATTTTAAGAATTAAGGTAACCTAGAATGTCACCTAAAGTGTGAAGGATTAAGGATACAAAACCTAAAAGAACTTAGATTCTTTGAAACCAAGTATGCCATCTCTAAGGGACACAAGGAAAAGTCACGGAGGCAGTGGTTGATAGTATAAGACCAAGTCCAAAGAGGAAGGTCATTACAAGGTCAATCCCAGAAAGGAATACCTTCATGAAGACCGATCCCGAAAGGGAAGGTGACTATACGCCAGCCTTAGAAGGGAAGACCGCCATGAAGACCAAGCCTAGAAGGGAAGGTCACTGATAAACCAAGTCTGGAAGGGAAGGCCTCCATGTGACCAAGCCCAAATGGGAAGCTCACTGAGAAGCCAAGCTTGGAAGGGAAGGCTTCCATGAAGATCAATCCTAAAAGGGAAGGTCAATGAGAATCCAAGCCCAGAAGGGAAGACTTCCATGAAGACCAAGCCCAGATGTTAAGGTCACTGAGAAGACAAGCCAAGAAGGGAAGTCTTCTATGAAGACTAAGCCTGGAAGGGAAAGTAACTGAGAATCCAAGCCCAAAAGGAAAGATCACCATGAAGACCAAGATCGGAAGGGAAGGTTACCGTGATCCCAATGCAGATAACGTGTACCATAAGAGATGTAGGAAATCTAGGTTAAATAAATTACATAAGAAAAAAATGTGCTCAAATTTTTTTTTGTTGAAGTTGTGATATCTCAAAAAATCCTAGGAAGGGAAGAGCCCAATGTCAATCCTAAGGTAAAATAGGGAGGCTTAAAGGTACATAAGACCTATAAGGTTGGGAGGTGAACATGCCCTAAGTGCATAATACCATGGGTTCAAGAGATAGCCATCTATGTTTTCCTGAGGCGTCATTTATGTTTTCATGAAGCCCAAGGGTCAGGATATTGGACACCTTCATGGGTCCATGAAGCCCAACGGGTAAATGTAAGAGGTACTCCATAAGTGCATAAGGCTCACAAGGTCAAGAGGAGATCACTCCAAAGGTACCTATACATGTAGAGACCTTAAGGGAATGACTAAGGCTAAGGATATATGAGATGCAAATATAAATAATATAAGAATTCATGGAATAATTTTTTGCACAACATGCAGGAGTGAAAAAGGCACTATTCCTTGAGTTTACAAAATATAAGAATATTTTGCGATTAAAAGTAATAATCGTTTGAAGTAATTGTTTAAGTTGATTCAACCAAAATGTAAAATTACAAGATAATTGCAAGTACACTATATCTATTATTTGAATAGGATGAAGTTGGTATTTAGATTGCAACCAAATGCTTATTTCATCTTATTATTAGTGATAAAGATTGGGTAGATACACGTTATGCTTTAGAAATTGACATATGGGGATAAATAGCCTAAGTTAAATTTGAGGGCATAATTTAGGGGTTTGAGGTTTTATCTCTCCCTTATACTAAACAAAGAAGTATTAGTTTGGAAACCTAGTTGTGAGGGTGAGCACCAAGTGGAATTGTAATCATAAGCAAAAATGTAAATCATCAAGTGACTATATCATGAATCGCATATCAATATCCAAGTAGGGGTTGCTAACCCTAAGGTTTGAAACTAAAATGAGCTATCATTCACCTTAACCTTACTAGGTGCGCATTTGGGGGGGGATTCGTTTTTAAGGAGGGTGAATTTAATATTCTCAAATTTTGTGAATTGAAACTATATAAATATAAGGCATGAATTTATAAGTACATTCCCCAATGGTATTATTGATGGAATAATAAAGTTATCTTTGTGGCATGGGTTCAACACATGGCCCAAGTGAGTCCCATGAGACTATTTGCTTTGAAAATAGGTCCTTGTGGCACATGTTTAAGAAATAAAAGGAATTCATGCATAAAAAATATAATGGATTTATGGTTGGTTAAATAATTGAGATATGGAATAATAGACTAGTTTCCAAAAGATTCTAAGATAATTTGTAATTTAGCTAATTAATGGAAGCAATTAGCTAACGATATCTTGCAACACCTGTTTGAAGCATCAAATAAGGATAATTCAGTTTGGTTTTTGGATCATTTAAAAGATAATGAGGAAACTAAGATAAATATAGAATTTGATGTAAAAAGGACTTTACATATGATGTTGGTAATTAATTTAAGGGAATACATAAAGGGAAATTTTTACCTACAAAAGTTATCCCAATAAATCCTAAAAAATAGATATAGATTTAAATATATATTAATGAGTTTCCCTCCATATTTCATAGTGAAAGAATGCTCTGAGTAGCCTATAGAAAATCAAGAAGGAAGTTGGACTTGCTTGTAATAATTAAATGTTGTTTCCCTTGTTTAAAGAAAGAGAAATGTTTTCTAGAAACATCCCTTTGTTACCAAAATTGGCTCAATATGAGATTCCAGGATAATAAAGGAAGTATCCAAATTTGGGACCAATTCGAGTAAAGTTGAGAGAGATATATGAATTACTTAATTTCCACAATCAAGGTTTGTAGAAGGTTCCCTGGGATACCAAATAGGGAAATAAGTATTTTCGTGCTCATGAAAAATACTCAAGATAATTTATGAGATAGATAATCCAAATATGGAATTACAAAAGAAATCAAGGAAGTGCTAAGATATTTTTTGGCCATGATAATTTAGTTGGTAATTATGTAAATTTGCCTTTGAAACCAATTTTTGGTTAAATAAGGGAATAATGATGGAGTTTTCCTTTCCCTAATGAAAGATAATAGTATGAATAGAGTTTTTCCAAAATAATGGTATGGGGGTGGTTTTCTTTACGTGACTTTCAATTCTATGAAGTAAAAGACATGATATTGTTATTATAAGTACATGAGGGAGTATAGTTAATACTTTCCCAGCATGGTGCCTTGCTAATTGCATAAGTAAGCTTTATGGAAACTAGACCCATCGATCTCCAACCCTTTTTCTACATAAGAAGTGGTACAAAGAGAGGATGGACTACCCCAATCTCTTTCCTCCTTCATTTGCATCCTTCCATAGTAGTGAAGTAGAAAATCCCTCTCCTTTCATCATTGCAATGCTCTTCCTCATCCATGATGTTCTCATTATATCTCATAACATGGTGCTTTCCATAATGACATAGAAGTCCAGGTCCTTCTGAAGTACTTCACCCCTCATCCCTTCCCTTCTAAGTCTCCATGGAATAGGCCACCATGTCACCTGATGTTTTAGGTATAGGTTCTTATTTTATTTAATTCATAGAAATTGCTAGAATTACCCAAATATGACAAAATTATATACCAAACTGATTAGGAGAGTGAGTAGAATCCAAATAAAATAGTATCATGACTTGGATCTGATCCTGATTCCAAAATTAGGAATAATACATTATTAAGTGGTGTTTATCTCTATGGATGGCCTAGATATAATAATTAACATGTTGAGTATAGCAAAAACGGTTTACTTTGAGATAAAAATTGATATTTTTGAATCTAGTGAGAATCTAAGTCCTTGATACAATATGGATAATAACATTCACAACTAATGGTTCTGAGACATAATGTAATAATGTTGGGTCATTATGATCTTAAGTTTCATAATCTAATGTGGTTGATCTTAATGATATGAAATTAACTTGACAACTAGGGTTTCCTCTAATATCTAAATAGGGTTTATGACTCTATTGAAATCGAATGCAATGGAATTAGGGTTTGTACCCTTATTCCTTATTCAAACCTGACCTAAAGCCTAGATTAGGACACATGTTAGATTAATATGTCTTGAATGTAATTCATGACACTTTAGTATATACATAAATGCATATAGTGTTGGTTGATTATGTTGAATGTTTGAATGATTGGAAATATGCTTGAGGTACATGTGGTATGGTTTATGCATGGAAATAAGGTATGTGGTTACAATTATGAATAATCAAAATTTCGATTTCCAATGTTTTCTGAGGATTTCATGAAGATTGATGAAATAAACTGTAGGATTTTTATTTACATTGGGTTCAATTATAATGCCACTATGTGTATCACATAAAGTAAGATATCATATTCTGAACCCTAGGATGACATGTTTCAAGGAGTGATGTACATGAGCTCGGATAGGACAATGAATACATCCAAGATATCATATCAAGTATGGGTTAGAATATGTAGTGAAATTTCCAGGTGTTATTTGCAAGTAAAATGATTGATTATATGTTTTTATATTACTTACACAGTTTTTCATGCACCCCATGTACACAATATAGTAATATATTGATCCACATTTTGTTTCACATTGTTTTAGGTAAATGCTATATATGAAGATATCAAGACATGATGAATTAGATGAAATCAACTGAAGACATTAAAGCTAAGTAAGTAAGGACTATCTAGATACTACTTCTCATATGTTATCGTCTCTTATTAAAAATTCATGTAACTCATTGAAGGAGTATCATTATACCTTTTGTAAGAAATATTTGCGAAAATATGGAAATTATTTACTATAATTTGTTAAATCTAGATCTTGGGAATTTTAGTTGATGGCTCTCAACTTTAAGGTCCTTACTCAATTAGTGGACACTGAAAAGTGAGGTGGTTACACCCATGGTAACATAATGAAGTGAATCACCATTTTTCTAAATAATTACGTACCTTTCATAGAGACTCTAAAAAATCCAAGTAATACAGGAACAATCTACCAAATCAACCAATCAACCTAAAATAGGGCATATTACCAAAGTGTCACCTTTATGTCCACATCATATTTACTAGGCCTAATTTGGGTCATAGGTTAGGGTTGTGGATCAGATTAGGGTTGTATCAGGATAAGATAGTATACACCTTGAGTTTCTCATATTAAAAGTCACATGATTTTGAAACCTTAATTATGCAATAAGTGCAACCCTAATTTTTAGATTGAACTTTGTATTACATCATTTTTAGTTTAGATACAATTGTAAGAACTAACATTAATTTGAATAAGATATGAATATTAATTCTAGAAACATAGGATTTTCATGTAATCATTATTACCAAATTATGAACTAACAAATACCTTTTGAATATAACATCATACTAGGTCTTAGAGCAATTATTTTTGGATTCCTTATATTTTCTGATCAAGTTGATGCATATTTTCTATCATTGTATCTATAGCTTAATTATTAGAATTGTTTTGTAATAAATTCATAATTACCCAATCACAGGACACCACTTAAGTATAACATTACATTATCTCACGCGACAGTATCCATTTGGAAATGGGGGATTGCCCTTATTCCCATGAGCTCTTAATTTATTTCATGTAGATTAGGGGCACCTAGGTCTAATCCTAATCAATATTGTGCCTCTCGTGTTTTGACTACACTATAGGAAACAATAGGTTGACTGGTTATTTAGACCATAAAAACCCTATCTAAGGCTTCTGTGAGCTTTTCTGGGTTCCACCGGTCTCAACCAAAAGTTGCATTATGGTTGAGGCATCCAAAGTCGAGTTATGGGGTCTAAGGCACAAACATAAGAATTGGGGAAGAAGAAGAGAGTTCTATCTCACTTTGTGGTGCTCTACTGATTGGGGATTATTCTTAGAGGCTACCCAGGGATTTTTGACCCTTTGTGATGCACTAGGGTGTCTTAGAGATGGTCTGTCAATGAGATTCTCCAACCAAACAGAGTAAATCTTACTGTGAAAGAAAATACAGCTTCTCCATTTGCTCCTTGGTCTTGGTATTTTCACCAGACCTCCTTGTAATACTCATGCCCAAAAGAATAGGTTGGAGATGCAGTGGAACCAAGGGGTGAGGTGTCATTACTAAGGAAGATGACTATTTTTAGTTGGGCTTTGAGGGGATCCTGTATCAAATTGAGAATTGGGTTCAACTTGTGAGGTTGCAGAGAGAATAACGGTATCATTATATAGGGACTTCGTGCAAGAAACCTTGACCAAACTTAAACCCTAACCAATCCAAATTTTACCCAGGTTGATTATTATCTCCACACTTCGTGATAATGGGTGATGCTCTTCTTCTTGAGTTTTGACGGATCTCCTAAAGCCAATAGAATTGTTCTCATTAAGTATGATGAAAATAGGATGAAGCACAGATCTAAGGAGAAGTTCGCTCCCAATCAGACTCTTGTCATTAAAATAAAGACAACTCCTAAGAAGCCTAATCTTTGGTCAATGATTAAGATGTGAAACATCATCCCATGTCCCTATAAGACCAGGATAAATTGAAATTTAGGTGTGACGTGTATTATCTTAATATTACTCGAGGTCCAAAGCCCAAATATACAAAAAATGTCACATGTCTTATAAAATTTGTATAGGTCTCTCGAAGCATCTATTTGCTACCAAATTTTGTGATAAATTTATTTTATCATTATCGTGGCCTATGCGATAGTTAAGACCAAAATATTAATGATAACAACATTTACCTTCCTATTCAAGTAGTAGTTTGAATTATTTCGTCAGCCACAAATAACAATATTATCTCTCCAAATTGCATAAATATTTTTTAGTGATTATAGACCTATGTTGTAAAGATATTGGTTCCAACTAAATTTATGGGATACCCTAAACTTTGTGTTCATGTAACAAAAGGAATATTTTTTGATTAATTAGTCAATTAATTAACTAACTTGGAATCTTATAAAAATGGTTTTATTAGTATTATTAAATCAAAAAATACTCTTAAAGTATGATTGAATTGAGTTAAGAGAATGAAATTACTTTAATTTGGAAGATTTGCATTCTTGACTAAATTACTAGAGAAGTACATAAAAATTCAGGCATATCAAATACACCTTAATAAATGCTCAAATTACATTATAGTAAATCAAACAGTGTTACATCCTTCCCTTCATATTAGGAATTTTGCCCTTAAAATTAAGCCTAGATAGTAAATTGGTGTGTGTGTGCTTTCTCCACATCCGTCTTTAGCTCTCATGTGGCTTCATCCTTGTCGTGGAATTTATGAAGAACTTTTACCATATGAATTCTTTTATTTTGATCTCCTTCATCTTTGAATTCAAGATCTATATAGGTGCCCCACCTACCTTGGAGCTCTATATGTTCAATGTTCAATATGTGTGTAGGATCCTTCACATAGTGCTTCATATTGGAGACAAGGAGAACACCATGCATCCTATTATATTGATGGGCCTCCAATCCATTCTAGAATCATGAACAGACCCACAAATCAAAGATTTATTTTTTCAATTCTTTGTTACAGAACATGTGGGTCAGGTATTCATGATCTCCTACTAAGAAGTGTAACTGTGCATAGGACTCTTTCCAATCTAGGACCTTGTTTGGTCTTTGATTCAACAAAGTGACATTATCTGCATACAACTATATCTTTATGACTTTTAACAACGTCCTCTTGTTGAAATCATTTCAATGAAGTGGCGATCAACAAAAACTCCCATATAGAGATTCACATGAAGGCATCCTGATACTAGACTGGTATATATTATCATAGGAAAACTCAACTAAAGGTACATACTATTTCCTTGATCGACCTAGATCAGGACACCAACTCTTAACATATCTTCTAGGGACTTCATCGTTTGACCTAATTGTATGTTAGCTTGAGGGTGGGAGACAATGCTAAAATTCAGCCTTGGGCTGAGTTCTTTTTAGACATGTCTCCAAAACATGAAGGTGAACTTAGGATCATGAATTGAGATGATCAAGTTTAGAAATCAATGTAAACATAAAATCTCCTAGATGTATAGCTCATCTAGGTCAAAAACATTTTTGGTAATCTTCCAGGATAGGAAGTCTGCCAACATTTTTAGACAGTCCACTACGACCAATATCATATCATACCCTTTCTAGATCTTAGGGAACATTGCCATGAAATTCATGGTGATGTGGTCTGATTTACATTCGGGGATCTAAAGAATTTGTGGCAAACCACTAGGTCATTGGTGTTCATCCTTCACCATCTAGCATGTGAGACAACTAGCAACAAATAAGGTTATGTCTCACTTCATTCCTTACCACTAGGAAAATAGCTATAGCTCTCTGAACATCTTTTTGGTGATGGACCGACAAAAAAAACATCTTTTTGGTGATGGGATGTGTGGTGTAATTAGACCTATGAGCTTCTTGTAAGATGCAAGTCTTTAGTGATGAATAGCAGGGAATCCAAATACAATGTGTGTATCAAGTTCCTTCATCCACTCCCATGAAGAGGTGGGTTTTATGGTTCATAAGTAGGGTGTTCATCTTGTCTAGATTAGGTCTACTTAATTGGGTTGATACCAACTTGGTGAATAGGTTAGTGATGATTTGATGAGGGCCATACGGAGCTAATCAATCATAGATTGTAGGGTCCACCTGAATAACTCTTTGGGTCTCCTCCATTAGGTGTCTAATCTGACAACACAACTTAGTTATTTGTGATTGAGCGCATGGATAAATGAATATTCATCTTAGTTTTAGTTGCATTTACAACCTAGTTTTGCATTCATTTCCATCATTTTAGCTTAAACTACCTTGCATATAGGTTTCCTCAATTTTATGGTAATTTATAAGGTTTTGATCCAAATTTTTGGTTTCCATGGTGGGCTTGAATTTTGTTGCATGCTAGGAATGTAGGAGGTGGTGGTCCCACTAACGGAGTAGAGGCCCAAAAATTTGTAATGAAAAAGAACATATTTTCATCAATTTGCCCTTCCATCGGTTGATGATTCCTTTGTTTGGTGCTCCAGATACATAGACCCTTTGACACACGACAATATCCCTCCCCCAGAGTTGGTTTTGCCTCACTCAGCCATTTCATTGATTGACAACTAATGGATGATATTCTTTCAGTTCACATCTTTCTGATATGCCTTCAGTTTACATAACATTTTTCATGTCAATGGTTTACATCACTCTACCCTTCCTTCGATTGACAACCAAAGAAAAATCGGCATCTATAATTAAAGTTTTTTGTATGCATCTCTTCTGATGTCCAAACAATCGAAGGAAGTACTACTTTCCTCTTCCATTGGAAACTCTTCTCACCTTTTGAAAGAACCTTTACATTTACCTACCAATGGTTCTCTAGCGCACTACCTTTTGGAAGAACTTCAACATCCCCATCTGATTAAGACCATGCATGTTCCTTCTAAAGGTCGTCCTACACTCAACAATGAAAGGAATTTTTGCTCCACTTATGATGGCTCTTTTTATTTCACCTTTTGATGGTCATTATGACACCTTCTTCCAAAGTATTTGTTGCTCTTCTTCCAATGGAATTTCTATATAGCATTTTCCTTCTGATGGCTCTTTTGGTTCCATCTTCCTATGGTAACTCTACCCTCCCTTCTGAAGGGATTTCATCCTATCCTTCTGAAGGAAGTTTAGTGTTCTCTTTCGATACTCCTCCCCACCTTTCGACTTGCAATGACAATCTTGTATGTTCATCTACCTATGGAAGTCCTATGGATCAACGACCCATCATCTTCCCCACATCGTCATTTTCTCTTCACATTCTTGGCAACACCACAACATAAATTCATAACAGCTAGGAGGGTTCCAAACCCTATCCTCCACTAATAAATACATGGGGACTGACAATAGATAATGGGTCCTACCATTAATTTCGAGAGGCTACTACTTCCACTCTAGACCTTTGACCTCCACCAACCTTTGACCATTCCATCAGTTGGTGAATGTCGACAAAAGGCGCTCCCACCTCTAATCCACAAAGGACAGAAGGTCCTAACCTCAAAGAAGGTCCTACCAATGATGCCTTCCTTCCATCAGTTGATGACCTATACCATTGTCAACCAACCACTCCTTTTTATAGTAACCTGATTCAACCTTGGTGAAAGAAGACCATGTCTTCAAGACTTCCTTCGACAAATGTTGGTGAACTGATCCAGTTGTTTTGTTGAGTACCATTTCTCCATACGTCATTGACAATCATCTAAATACCCCAATTTCTCCTTTTATGTATGATGATGGTTTCGTTACTTTTTCACAAAATGAAAATTTACTGCATCCATGAGAAAATAGTCCCCTCGCTAGGGTGCGAGTAGTAGCCCTGCTACCTGACTTTGCTCACTTTACTACATTTATAATTTTACAAACCATTATATGTTTAGAATCAATTGTTTTATTCTAGTATTCTTGTTTGACTGGAAGGTTTCATAATCTTATATGTATAGAACTCTGATCCCAAGATTTAGGATATCTATTATTTCTAGTTTAACCCTTGATGAGAACTTCGAATAGGTTTTTTATGAGGTGATAGATGTATAATCTCTGGCTAATGTGACAAAGATCTTAGAATGATATTTGTCTGGGTTTTAATCCTAATGCCAAAAGGGGGATTTCCTGGCCTTAACAAATACATTTACATTCTTAATATTATGTAGTGTGGGAGTGAATGATAGGTAGTGATGGTGAAACTCGTTCCACCCTAGTGTTTTCATACATTGATATATCAATCTTTAATACATATCTTTTATTTGCAACTTCAGTGTAACCAACAACCAAACCACTCTTTTGTAATTGATACTAGTTCTTTCATGTTTACTTTGATCAGATTACTTCTTAAAAATATTTTTCTTTGGGTTTGATGTTGATTATACTACAATAAGATTCTCCTACTGTAGGTTGGTCATTATTGTACATCAGTTAATATAGATCTAGGGATTTCAAACTAGTGAATTTTCCCATGTCGTAAAAGTCATGTCAGTACTCAACCTCCATGTTGGCATTATCGGGGTGGTTGGATACATTGATGTTGCAGTTCTTTAGATAATCCATACATAGTCATTTCTACATGTTAAGGTCCTTCCGGGTCAACATGTACTTCAAGATCTTATGGTACATGAAGATGTCAAAAGTAGCTTCATACTTGTATTGTCACGAAACTGTTTATTACCCAAATCCTAACTCCAAATGACTATAAATTCAATGGAGATAGGACTTAGGCATCCATCCCTAGCATGGTATTAACAAAGCACTAATGTGGAAGCCTAAAGAGTAGCATACATGAACAAATAACAACATAGAGGCACCAACAATATCCACTACTACAGAAATGGCTTATAACGTCACTTTTAATGGTGTCAGTTGTAATAATAAACTGACACGTAAACCATACAGTGTCGGTGTATAAAAAAAGCCGACATCAATATGTGAAGGGCGACCAGACACGGGTATCACTTTTTTCCATGTCGGTTCCTTAATAAAAAACCGACACCTAAAAGTAACTGCCAAAACCAAAATTTCCAGCGAAAAAAATTACCTCCAAAAATTGACATACATCGTCAGTTTGTAAGACAGAAATCGACAACTAAAGGTTTTCTATGAGATAGAAATTTTCTCACTTTTGATCGTCATTTTTTTGACAATAACTGACACCATTGTGTTTTCGTGCGAATAACCACGAAAATTTTCACCTCCTTTTAGTGTCGGTGTGTTGTTGCAAACTGACACTTAAAGTTTTTATTGTCGATTTTTGTTAGCAACCGACACCTATAGTTAACTTAACAGCACGAGGCAGACTCTTCCTCTTATGTTTCATTCATTTCCGCTGATCAGGGTTTTTGCTCTGACGATTTCTTTGCTCCGACGATTCCGCTACTGCTCTGCCTCGGCCTCCGCCTCTGTCTCTAACACCACCGCCACTCGCTACCTCTGCTTCCACCAGCCGCTGCCAATGACCACAACTCTCCACCCAGCGACCGCTCGACCAGAGCTCTCCGCTGCAAGAGCAGCAACATTGCCGGCAAGGAGCAGCAGCGCCGCCCGCACGGAGCAGCATCATCACCGCTTGAAGCAGCCAATAGTGTCGCCGCTTGAAGTAGCCAGTAGGGCCGCCTCTTCGAGTTGCTAGAAGGGCCACTGGTTGAAGCACGACCAGCCCTCCTGCAAGCCCATTATCAAGTTTTCCCCTGACCTTCCCCCCAATTCTTGATTTTCCAATATCACAGGCACACCCATTAATCCTATGGTTGTGGCTGTGTGCTTTCTTTTTATATATGTGGTTTACATGCATCAATATTTTGTAATTGTTCTATGACAAACTGCATTTTGTTCTACACAATATTACTCACGTTTACAACATACTCACATATCAATTCAGGGTTAATGTGGGGGATTTGGGGGCGGGATATTGCACTACAAGTTCTTCATGTGCTTATCTATGCATAACCTTTTATATTTATTTATCCTCTCTCGGTTCAAGTTTTATAATTCTAGGTAGTTTTAAGCTACATCTTCACTACTTCAACCACTTAAAAGTTTTGATATGTAGATTCATCAAGTTGATGAATGCATTATTACATTGTTTAAAGCTTGGTTAATTATGGTAATCTAATCATTATGTTTTAAAACTAATGAGAAGATTTAAACATTATTTGATTCACATAATTAGGGTTTGAGAATTGAAAATCCTAATTGACATAAATTAGGGTTTTGGTAACATATGAATACAAAATTTGATTAGTATATTCATGTACTAAATAAATTTCAACATTTTATATACAACTAGGATTTAGTTGAAATTTGTACATGGTTTGGAGAAATTAGATATTAGTTGGAAGAATTTTTTGAATTGTTTGTCGGCCGATTTTACCCAAGATAAACTCAATCGGCCATGTATTCAAACTGAAATATAGCAGTCTAGTATTTGAATTTTATCTTTTTATTGGTATATCCAATTGATCTAATTTGACATTATAAAATCATATTTGAATTGTATTAGAATGAATTATACAAGTGTTTGTTGAGTCTTACTGAAATTGAATATGATATATACATAAGGATCAGTGTGTGGTGGCAATATTCCCTATTTAGGGTTGTGTTGATGGATTACTGAATTATGTAATTCTTATGATGTTGAACAAAGGATGACTTCTTGAAAACCCTAGAAGTTTAGTATCAAGACGAGTATGAGTGATAAAGCTTGAACTTGTATATAATGGTGTAAATGTGATGAATTGTTGAAGTGTAAGTATTAATACTTGTATCAGATGGCTGATCAGGACCGTGTTGATGATCACCGTGAGGGTGAGGACGTGCTTGCACCGCCTGACAATGTAAGTTTTAAGAATATATCCCTGAGGTTTCTATCTATTTGTTCATTTATAATTATATTATGTAAGTGTGTTTTTTTTATTATCAAATTTTAGGTTGGTGATGTACCCCCTGAATAAATTACAGCACTTGATGAGCAGCAAAAGAAAATTGAGAAAGTGAGGGGCATCACAATGATGAACAAGTTAATACAGCAAAGGGGCAATGGACCCAAATTGGCTGTGGATTTCGATCAGGCAGGAAATCCATATGGAGTGAACTGCAACTGATTTGTTTCATATCTTGGGGTTCTTACTCGCAGCCATTGCAGTCTTATCCTAGAATCATGGCATAGAGTTCCTAAGGAGAAGAAAGACCACATATGGAAGGAACTATGCGTGAGTTATTATTATTTGTAATTATATTTGTGTAGATTACTAATTTTTAGGATACTAGTTAATAGCAATTCTATTGAATTTGCAGAGCATATTTGATCTGGATGAAAAGCTGCATCGTAAATGTGTGATGCAACGTTGTGGGAGGGTCCTAAGGAACTATAGGACCAATCTCACCCGAGATTACATACGCGATGTTGAGAATAGGTTCTTGATAGATTCCAATTCTAGACATTGATCAGTATTTTGCTAACTTTACACTAATAATTTTTGTTTGTATTCTCTTTAAAAAATAAATATAGGAAGAAGGAAGCCACACAACAATGGAACTACTTGGACCCCAGAGAATGGGAGGAGTTTGTTACCCAAAGAAAAACATATGAATTCAAGGTATTAAGCGCCGCCACTCCCAATTTAATTAATATATGTTTTTATGTATTCACCTATTCAAGATTAACCTTTAGTGTTACTAACCAAATCAATGTGCTAACTAACTAGGCTAAGAGCGATGCTCAACGAGCAAGGCGTGAACTGAATGTGCACGACCACACAATGGGTTCAAGAGGATATGCACGCGTTCGCCAAAGACTACAGGCTGAGTCTACTCAGCCTACTGCTACTCAGGAGACTACAAAGTCCTCTACTGCTGCTCCCGCACCTCTGCCTCGTCATGTTATGTGGATAGCTGGGAGGCAAAGCAAGAAGGGAGAGATACTGAAGCGCGCAACTGCTAAGGCGGCTGCAAAAATGGTAAAAATCAAACTCTTAGAGAAATCTATCGATATTGATTATTGTTATGTTTACTTATGAATTTTTGTTGATGGTGCTCAGCGGGAGCTACACGAGCAGAGGAAGGAAGGCAAGTTCATCCCTCAGGGAACAAGGGATGAACTAATAGTTGCTCGGGGTAACCTAGAGCATCCTGGACGTGTTAGGGGTGCATGCACTGGTGTGGGCATCAAAGCGTTCTTTGGGCCATCCCAGCATAAACATGTCCCAAAAGCGGGACTTTCAAAAGCTGAGGTAACTTATTCTTATTTTAGAACATTATTCAATAATCAGAAACTAGCATTTCTTTTATCCATGTATAGGTAGATTCCTTAATTGATAGGATAGTCGAGGAAGTAGTTGATAAAAGACTCCAGGAAGCATTTCACAAGTGGCAGGCATCTCAGACTACCACTTAGACAATACCTGTGGCGAACCTCTCTTCTCCTACTCCTCGTACTACAGAGGTTGGGAGTAATCCTATAGACCCACCTAGCACGTCCTCTGTAAGTATTTTTATGGCATATACAATAGATAGTCTATTCAAGATGATATGTTTGTGTATATATGCATATAACATTCTTTAATTATGTAAATTTGTAGGGTTGAAGCCATGCCGACTACAAAGTGAAGGATATATCGTTGCAGATGCATCAGCTTACCCACCCCTTAAAGGGTGCATGTTTCATGGGAGTCCAGTACCAGATGGCATGGTACGTGTGAGCCCCATACATATACTCACTGGCTGGATGAATCTTGCACTACCTCATGCACACCCAGATGCTGAAACACTTGGTGAGGCAGTAGGCGGAGTGATACTGTGGCCCGAAGCGGATGTCCTCTATACTGATATTGTATGATAAATTTTCATTACTTTACTTTGCTAGTGTGTATATATATATGAGTCAATTGATATGAAATTATATATACAGGTCAAAAATACAAGACCCGCTACATCTCGGCCACCACCTCCTCGACTACCAAGTTGGCTTCCAGGGGACCTACATGCCTCGATAGGTCCTAATTGTAGGAGTGTGGAAGTATGGATCGGAGAACATAATCCAAATTGCCCTATAAATGTTACTATTCCAGAGAATGCTGCAGGTAAATCATACGATAACAATCTATTTATACAAGTTTAGCATACGTATTAATGCATACATAATAGAAGTTCTGGATACGTATTAACGCAGGTCAAACATTCAGAAACAACATATTTATACAAGATATTTTGGAGTTGTTTAAGTATGAATGGCTGAACACATCTATGATAGAGTTGTGGATATGGTGAGATTAATGCATATGGCAATCTGGTTTATACATCCATATACCTTGTTTTATATACGACAATCTGGTTTCTTATATATTAATGCATACGTAATACATGTTTTGCAGCCACTTATACAAGACATGTAAAGATTTTGGGTTTTCCCATGTGGGATTTTTGGTTCCATCTTTGATTAGTCTTGTAGATACAGACCCTGGTTCAGTTACTTCATACTGCTGTGATGCTTTTGAGTATTTTGGTAAAAATAATAAGATGGTGATAATAGCTCCATTCAATGTCGAGTAAGTTTACTTTGCTTGTAATTTGGACTTAAGCAAATTACATTTTTATTGCGGATATTGAGTTATTAATCTTCTACTTTCTTACTTGTAGTTCTAAGCATTGGGAGTTATTAGTTATTGTCCCCAAGACATTCACCGTCTATTATCTAGATCCTGCAGGGAGTGAGTTGGATGTATATGGACATGCAATTAAAAGGCCACTATTCTCGTGAGAAATATTTTATGTTTTTATATATGTTAACATCTGTTACTGTATTACTATTTAATTATGCAATTTAATGTGTTACATTAACATATATAGGGCTTTACAAGAGTACAAAAAAGCTGGAGGAAAGGTCCCTAGGAAAAAAAATATGACACTCATTTGGAAGAATGTGAAAGTAATTTCCTGACTCCAATGTATATATTATTTATGTGAAGTGTGCTTATTTGTATTTTTGAATATTTTATATGTTTCAATTTATAGTGTGCTACACAAGATAACGGCTGGGAATGTGCCTACTATGTGATGTGATTTATGGACCTAATCATCAAACATGCTGTATTGGAAATCGATAACATACAACAGGTATTATACATAGTCTCGTTAGATAATATGAAATATATGAATCTTATTATATATTAGTATAATTATGTATGTACGTCATTCTCTTTATAGGTCTTTAAAAC
The DNA here is from genome assembly GCA_963693085.1 of Alisma plantago-aquatica. NCBI lineage: Eukaryota > Viridiplantae > Streptophyta > Magnoliopsida > Alismatales > Alismataceae > Alisma > Alisma plantago-aquatica. Next base: position 566,122,177 of record OY856415.1, read on the forward strand.
TGAGGAATTCAACACAGGTGCAACGAGTTTCGATGTACATGCTCCCTATACGAGATATGAATTAGATTTTGTAAGAGAAGATTGGGCAAAAGCCCTGCAAAGAGTGGGAATTTTTCAATATGATTTTGATGACAATGATGACAATCATGATGATGAATAAAGAATAACTTTGTTCTCATAATTAATGTTGTGTGAATGTGAATGAATTTTTATGAATTGTCATATGTGTGTGAAAATCATCAATACATGAATGTTTCTACATGTGTCTGAATGTGAAAAGAGATGAAATAAATGGAACTACAGGTTGCTACTGGTTTCTACATGCGTGTGATGAAAAAATAATATGAATCAAATTTCTTATACATGAGTGTGAATCACATATATAATAATTTGTCCATCATGTTAATTTTGCAGGTTTGTGGCATGTTGTCGGCTGATATCAAAGGATGTCATAAAACCTACAGTTCATAACTAAACTGCATGTTTCTCATCCTACGACCAGCCACAGGAGGTCTGCAGACTAACAGAAAAAAAATCAAATCATAGGCGTCGGTTTCCATACTAGAACCGATGTCATACAGTTACAGTGTCAGTTTCCATACTAGAACCGACATCAATTTCCCTAATGAGGCCATACACCACGGCCGTGCTGGCTAGCACATCCGTGGCAGCGGACCAGACATAAAATATGTGTCGGATATCTGTATAAAACCGATGATATATGGTTACAATGTTGGTTGCTATACTAGTAACCGACGTCGATTTCCCTAATGAGACCAGACACCACAGTCGTGCTGGCCAGCACAGCCGTGTAAGCGGGTGATTCAGTGTCAGTTTTGAAGCAGATAACCGACACCTATACCCCTGCTGGCGCATTTTCGGCACGTTTTGGTGGCCTGCGAAGGGTTGTGGCGTCGGTTTGAGAACCGACGCGTAAAGGCTGGGCTTTTAGCGGCGCCCACATAGGTGTCTCTTAGAAACCAACACTAAAGGCCTCAAATAACTGACACTAAAGGTCAGTTATGTACTAGTGATCTCAACATTCAACAAGTTTATTAAGTAACATTCTTTATTACAAGATTCTCATTTACAAATTGAGGTACAAATTTACACAAGTTTGTTTATGTATACTAGGTATCTTACAACAAGTACACCTGACATAGCTCACCAAGCCCATTAACTTCTATCCATCTCTGGACCTTTAAAATACATGAAACAAGGTGGGTCAAGCACATGAGGTGCTGAGAATAGGCTAAAAGATACATATACATAAGCTTTGCTTAATTTGAAAAGAGTTGCAGAAGTAAACGAGCAAGAATAAAGAAGTAAAGAATTTAACTAAGCGAGAGCCCGTATTTTATATCATTTCACTCCAATTATACCAACAACATCATATATCATAAGGCCTTTGACTACTTTCCATTGGAAGAGTCTGTAAGGGTGCTCAAGATTAGCTAACCCTTTTATCGTCATGGCCTACCCTATATTGGAAACTCAAGTAGGATGCCCAGCCTCATGTCCTTACCCTGAGAATACAAGTAAATGCACAAGGTTTGTATAAATGAGTTTCTATATTATGTTTGCAAGTTATAGAACAAAAGAATGAGACAATCATCGAGTACAATACTAGAGTACCACATGTCAATATTGAGCAAGTAGACAACATACATATGTATCAAATTTCAACCAAGAAATCCATACTCATATAATTATTAATTCCCATACCTAATTTCATAGATTCATAACTTATCCTTTACCATCTATCCACAAGCCACACCTGAGTTAAGCACAAGATTTTATACATGCATTATATGCTCATCATTAACCCTAACTAGCTTCATTTTAGGGTTTTGTCCAAGTTAGGTTCAAATTTTGTGAATTACATATTTGATGGTATTTTAATAATTTAGAGGTCATCATGAAGGTGTGGTTCAAGTTTCAAGTGATTTTGAAGTTCCAATCACTTTATGTGGCCATTACAAGATTTTATGTGACTTTGGTAGATTTCAAGGTCAAAGGACTCATAATTGAGCAAGCAAGGTCAAGGGTCATAAAGACATGATAACCAAGCATTAAATATGCTTTATATCAGAAATATTATGTCATAAGAAACACATTGCAATGTAGGTGGACGTCCCCTAGGGTTTGGGCATCATATTCCAAAACCTAAATATCAACATTACAACACATAAACAAGCATCGACATAGTTCATATCCCATTAGGGGTAAAGATAAGACTTAGGTGGACATCCACATAAAGTTGATCAAGAATATAAGGATCAAATCTGATTTGAGAGGAGAGAACATAACAATAATATTAATATTCGGAAGGGCACAAGCATAGCAAACTAGTTGTATATGGGCATACTAGGTCATAACTAGTGGATTTGAGCACATGCCTCATCATACCATACAATATAGTGAACCCATGCATTAGGCACTCTAAGACATCATAGAGATACTAATTTCTAGAGTATGAGGGGATGATGCACAAAGTAGGTTAGGCATATCATTTTAATCAAGTCCATTTTTGTATCAACATAAAGGGTCACTTTCATGCATTAAGTTTCAAAACGGGTGATTAGCATATTCATGAAGTTTCAAGATCTATTAGAGTTATTTGATTAGTGAGTAAGAGATCCAAAGTGCATTAAAATTTTAAGATTTATCATGGTGATACCTTCATAGTCTTCATTATATAGAAGATTAGTATATATAAGAAATCAAGAGAACAATCTTTGAAATTCGGGTCTGAGACCAATGGCTCTGTGTAGATCTCATTGAGCTAATCGTTTTCATATATTATATGTTATATTTGTCCAAAGGAGTACAAATTTATCAGTTTTTGAACATCTTGATTAAAAACATAGGATAAGACACCATGAATTAACTTAATTTCATTTGGCCCTTGATTTGCTCCACTGATGGCCAATCTAATGTCTAGTCGCACTACCTCGCTCATGCATATGCAGGCTTGCGGGTTTGTTTGGACGGCAGTGGCTAGCGATCAGCCCACACCTTTCTGCCATACGGTTCCTGGTCACCCACACATAGATCCAAAAACACTGGGGCTCGCTATCTCCCGCACCCACTATGTTGGTGGGTGAGCAAGTATCCCCCTTCTCATGTGATTCCCCTATCCTAACATTGGGAATAGAGGCAAAAAAGGCATCCTCCCACCTCTCTAACACACCCCCATTAGGGGTCCATGTGGGTAAAGGAGAGGGTGAAGGTGGTCCTTCACTCGCCATTGGCCAAAATCCTTCACTTGGTTGCAAGAAAGGCTCTCGACTGATGAGTTGTCCATCGCCTATAAGCCTTCCAGCTGCACATATTCATCCATTCCAACAAATAGTTACATCAACAAGAGAGAGGGGGTGGAAGTTAATGTTCCTCACGATGGCCACCATTGAGGGTTCCAGGGTGGTGTCGACCTCTGTTGAGGGTGGCATCATCCACACTACACAACGTATCCAGCAAAATGAAGAAGGAGAGGGAGAAGGCGATTGGCATCCAAACTCATAGGAAAGGAGAAAAGAAGAAGGAAAGGAGCAAGAGTTGAGTAAGGGGGTTTAAAAGGAGCAAGAGGGGTTAGGTTTTAGGAGTTTTCATCCATATAGTGAGGCCCTCCTTCACTACCTGATATAGCTCGAGGTAGAAGAAGCTCGCCTTAGCCTCCCGATGCTTTCCCAAAATGCTTCAGGTTGACATGCCCAGTTATGGGCCACACATGATTTGTTCGGCTAAAAGGAACCCACCCATGATCCTAGAAGATATAGGAATTCATTTAAAACAACGTTCAAAAGTCCAAACTTTGAAAGACTATATATCATGTTTCTGAGATCTTATATACATAATTTATGTATCCATGGGTTCGAAATGGAACCATGTACAAGTTGAGATATAATGTAGATTACGAGGGGTACATTCGCAAGGTCCAAAAATAGTTGTAAGAAAGTGATGTGTAAGACCCCTAACCTCAGTTTTAGGTTAACCCTATTTGATTTGGCTTGATGATATGCTTAGAACCTTTTTCTAATCATTTGAGATGATCTTATAGCTTGTGGGGAGCTTTAATCTCAAGTTTATGCTTGTTTGGATGATGTTTGTTCTTTGTGTGCTAGTTTTGGTGCAAATTGCAATTTACCAGGGGGCTGATGTGAAATTCGTCACTTCTAGAGAGTGTCTTACATCCCTTGACATCATCTAGAGGAGAGAGGAAGAAGTGGGTACCTTGTTTGGTCCTTGTATGAGTGGTGTCATCCTTGGTGGTGACTAAGGTTTTCTAGGGTTGCCTTGTTTTGACCTTGATGTACCTTGATGATGGAAGCGACCTAGGTAGTGACCTAGGGGCTGTTTTGGATGTGTTTCGAAAAAAAAACCTTGCCTAGGCTTGATGTTGTTATGACCACAAAGGTTTGGGGTCATGTGTTTTGACCTATACGCTTGTCTTTTTGTGTTTCGACCTCTTTGATGGTGATCATCTTGTTTCGACCTAGTCATGATGTTTGCTCTTGTTTCGACCTCTAGGATGTGTTGTAACATAAACCACTTGTTTGGGACATAAGTAGGTCAACACACAACATAGTTTTTATCACCATATCATACATGCATGGTTTAAGTGGTTGCATGTGGGTTTCTTTGGTGGACAAGTGTCCTTTAAGTGCTTTAGGGTGTTGACACCTCATCTTTGACCTTCTCTATCATCCCTAAAATATATAGCCTCTTTTACTTCCACACAAGTGAACTCTTTTTGGACATTCTTGTTCCTCCTTCTCTTTTGGTCGCCTTTGAGCCTTGGGAGCAAGAGGAGCTGACCTTGGGGCTCTTGGTGGTCAGATCTCTTGCTTGTGGTGATCTTTGTCCATCCTCAACCTTGGTAAGTATCTCCTCTTATTTCACAAAGTTTTCCTTGTAATGTCTACTTCATCTTCTTCCCTTTTCTCATCCATAGACCATGATTGGATGTGATTGTCATTCTTGAGGAAGAAACCCTCATCACAAGGGTCATAGGCCATAGTAGGAGGAAGTTCTTTCCCTCTTTTTCGTCCTTCTTCCTTTAGTTTGGCTAGGGTTTTCTTTCCTCCTTTTTCTTGGGCTATCTTGACCTTGGTATCTCCTTTTATTTGAGGTGTTGTTGTAATCATGAGAGGAGACTTTATAGGAGCTTCTTCAACCCTTGGATCATATGTTTTTAAGACTGGATCTTGAAGCTTGGACCCTTGGTGTTGAGCTTCTTAAGGCGGGTAATATAACACTCAACCTACTCTATTATTGCACTCTTTGATTCATGTATGAAACTATTTTCTCTCTATAAAATGTTCCCCCTAACATGCTAGTAGATGATGATGATCTCTATAACGTGTTTGGTAATGAAACCTTGCATGGTTTAGTATAAATCTAAAATCCTACTTGTATACCCATTTTCATGGTGACTATGATCTATGGTGGCTTTTCCTTATCTCTTGACCATGATCGTGATCATATTTCTTTAGGATTGTGTACCTTGACCTATCTTGATATTTGGGGTTCTATTTTGGGTGTGTAGATCATAGTTTGTCACCCTTGCATGTGATGTTTGCATGGATTTTTCATAGTGCAAGTTATAGGGTTTTTGGTGATCATATTGAATGGAGTATTCTGCCTTGATGATGATGTAATTCCTTGGAGTTATCTTCTTTTTTGGTCATGTTCTTTCCTAGTTTGATCTTGGTGAAGTGTTGGTAAGGTGTTGGACCACGTGGGGTCGCTACCCATGCTTGGTTGCAGTCGAAACCATGCTTTGGGCTAGTTAGGTCGCAACATGTTAACCCCTTGTATGGTGGGTCACTACCCTTTCCTTGTAACAATCAAAAACATGTTCTTATGGACCATGTTGGCTTGTCTTTTGTAGAGGTCATAACACCAAGTAGGTGGTTAACCCTTTAGCTATGTGTTGGTCAAAACAAGTATGATGGTGATGGGTCGTGACCATAGTTTCTTGGGTGGTCGCTACATGTTTAAAGTGGTCTATAGCCTTTTTGTTTTGACCTAACTATAACCCTAACGGGTGTTTCGGTCGTAACATGCTTAGAGTGTTTTGGATGGGGTATGGTGATATGTTACAGTCATAACACATGGCTAGGATAGGTCGCTACATTGTTTTGGTATGAGTGGTCATGACCTAGATGATAGTGGGTCATACACATATGAGTGATGTGGGTTAATACCTATACATGAATACATGGTGGCATTTATACATATGAATACATGATGATACATGTACGGTACCATTTGGATAAAATAATGCATGACTCTAAACTTGGTTATTAACCTTTATGTGATCCAAGAAAGTGGGAAACAATATAATTGGGGTTGTTGATGATTGTATGATACAAAACCCTAATTGGCCATAATGTGGAACTCTAAACCTAATATGAGAATGTATGATGTATTCACTTCTATCTTGGATTGGCTACTATGTTATGATGCTTTCTCTATCTTGATTATAAACCCCTAACCTTACAGGTGAATGTAATGGGATGTCACATCTAGTGCATGCTATGATGAGTATGATGCGACACAGGTTGAATAAACCTTTATAAGGCATGCTGAGACATTGTGATATAGGAATGATGTGAATGGATCCTATGACCTGGCAGAGGCATATTGCTTAGTTGATATGTTATTCCCAATGATGAGTTGAGGGATTGGTATCTCATAGTAAATGTGATAATGTAATAGGATATGTTCCAAATGTTATAGATCTCCTTATATTGTGCTATGTCCTTTCTTTTGCAGTATTTGCTTGTGTTTTATATGTTGTAACTTGATTGATGCTAAAAGACACTTAATTGACCTAATTAATTACTTGAACCATAACCATGCAGGTGCCTTGTACCATAGATCCATTCCAGTTTCAGTCAATGTTGGATGGTGAAATGAGTCCTCCTTTAGTGGAAGCTCAAAATTGCATACTGTTGAGTACACGCATTCATAGGATTGGATGTGGGCCATACCCTGGTAGGAGTACGGCTACGGGTCATATCTCAATGATGTGACTTAGTATATACTTCCATAGGATTGGCTACGAGCCATACCTAGGTAGGAGTGCGACTTCGAGTCATAGCTCAGTTTCACTAGAACTGTGCCTATATACCAAGGTAGGCTAGGCAGTTTTACATATGAATCTTATGTTATGTCACTACGGTGTTACTCTCATTCTTAACGTGATGTTTGGAGAGGTTGTGGATTTTGGCTCTTCCATAGACCTTGTATGGCATTGATTTTGACTTAGCAGTGGTCATTTGGAGTATGAGTGGTATACCTCATCTCCTTAAGGCATAATGAAATACTTAATATAGTTGTGTAGTGTAATTACATAGGGACAAATGCAAAGAACATTATTTGAATCCTTGCCTTGATTTTTAATATCTTAGATGATAAAGGATATACATGTTCTTAATATTCCTTCTTAATCATTAATTGTTCTACATCTCAGTGATAATTGCCTAGTATTGTTTAATTTTCTTTATCTATTAGATACATATTATTTAACTAAACCTATTTAGCCTGCTAAAGTATACCCTATCTACTTGTGTAAGTATTTTTGCTTTAATAAGCTTTGTTAGAGAGTTATATCTCTTATTAGGAGTTTGGTCTCACCCCATGCGTTTCCCCATCTTTTAGGTGGATGTGCACGAGAAGGTAGAGATCGTAGAGTTGAGTCAGAGCAACAACAAGAAGGATAGTTGTTGATAAGGTTGGGTGTGCATCTTGTATGTCTTTTTGTGCTAGAGTCCTAGATTCATACCTCTACACTCAAGTCTTGGGGATAGTTCAGTGTGTTATGTGGTTATGATATCAATGCGGGTTTTTGGGTAGTGTGACGTTGGTTGTATATAGTTGGCATATTTTCGTGTATATGTAAGTGGAACATATATCATATATGACATGAATGCTTCTGGATCTTGTTGTATGAATGAAGCTTTATGTTATATAATACAGCTCGCAAGTAATGGATATTTATGTAATAAGTTTTTTGATGTTGGTGCTTTATGCAAAATGGTTTTAATTCTTGGTTTTTTTTATTATCTACTGGCTTCATGTTGTTTCCTTAATTAGTTTTGAGTAATCTTGCTTTGTGCATGAGTCACAATATGGTTGGTATCAGAACTTTAGGTTCACTGAGTCTATAGGGATCTAGGACTAGGGTTTGTGTCTATTCTAGTGTCTTGCAATCTATCTTATAGTGACTTATGCTTGTGCATAAGAAGAAGAAGAGTTGAAAAGATGGCTAGAGAACACGAAGAACACGTTGTTGAGAGTGTTGTTGCTGCACTAGGTGGAGGTGCAAGGAGGCAGGATGTTGAGAAGAGGGTTCCTGAGATGCCCCAGATAGACCCTTTGGTGGTGGACAATCCTACTTTTTATTCCATGGTTGGACAATTTATGGCCACGATTACACATATGGTGGATAGAATGCTCATTCTTCAAACAAGAGCAGCAGTCCCCAATGTGGGATCTGTAGTCCCGGGGAAGATGTTTTAGTGGTTGAGGTGAGTTAGAGCAATGGAGTATGTTGGTACAGTAGATCCAATGGATACAAATCTATGGTTAACAGAGTTGGAGAAGGTGTTTAAGATCCTCAACATCCCCAAAGCAGACAAGTTAAGGCATGTTGTGTAGCTTTTAAAGGGGAGTGTTAGTCATTAGTTGGCCATAGAAGAGGAGAAAAGGCTAGGTGTTATGATTGGTAGGGAGGAGTTATAATGTGAGTTCATTAGTCAGTACTTTCCTCAGTCATACCTTGATAAGAAAATCATCCAATTTGAGAGGGTCTGATAGGGATCCATGTCAATCAATGAGTATGAAGAAAATTTTATGGATTTGTTAAGGTTTAGTCCTGACATGGACATGACAGATCATAAAAGGATTTGACATTTTGAGTAGGGGTTAAGTATAGAGTTGACGACACCAGCAATCGATTTAGAGAACAACGAGCACTTTGCCACATTTGTGGAGTCTGTTAGAAGGATATAGAGGTATGTGGTTTAGAAGTGTGAGAAAGGTGCAAAGAAGAGACATGCCCAATACCAAGAATAGTCTTCAAGTGATTATAAGGATCCTAGGTTCTCATCCCTCCTATACAACAAAGGTCTAGTGCACCGACATAGTGGTCGTCAAGTAAGTGTAGAAGCAGTAGTTTTCCACCTACTAGAAACCACAGAACAACGTCAATATCAGTGACAGGGCCGTCTAGGCCACAGTAGGAGTCTAGGACTTGCCATAAGTGTGGGTAGATATGTAACATACTAGATCTAGAACCCTACCCTAGAATTGTGATCTTTTGGGTTTTTCCGAACAAGGTTAAGGTTAGAGTGATCCTAATAATCTAATGCACGAATAATGTAATATAATATGTCAAATAATTCATTTGGTGATAATAAGATGATAAATAACTTAATTGGATGCATAATGTTGTTAATGGGCCTATAATGGGCCAGATGACATAACCCATGTAAGAAAGACTCAAAATAAAGAATAGACTCCAAATTCGTAATCTACACATTAAAAAAAGCCTACATGTCAATTTTCATTTAATTTGGACAACCTTGAAATAATATGGTAATATTAAGAGAGAGAAATTGCCTAAAAGTTGTAAATAATAAATAAATATAATAATTGACTCCAAAAGAGGAAAATAATGTTATATTCGTGATCTATATAATAAATATACCTTTGGGTGAATTTTCATCCAATTTGGAGAAAGTTTGCTTAAAAGGTAAAATCAGGAGAGAGAAAGTATGTAGAACCTTCAAAATATTAAATAAATACTCAAACAACTCAAATATGTAAAATTAATAACAAATTCGTATTTAACACATTAATTATAACTTGTGGGTCAAGTTTCATAAAAAATGGATAATCCTAATACCATAAATGAAAGAGGAAATAGAAAATATGATTTCATTTATTTAACACATTAAAAGTTTCCAAAAGGCAAAACTAAGTACATAATCAGAATCTACATGCCTTTATTGGCCTCTGTGCAAAATTTGGTTTAATTTGGATAATGTTTGGACCATCAATTTAAGAAAGAGATAAAGGTAATTTAAAATATAAAGTCACCTTAATCCTAATTACATTTGGTCTATGTTTTCTGAAATACAGGTTGTCACGCGGGTTCGACTTCCGTGCACTTTAATCGCATCCTTTGGATTCTGATCGAGCGGGTTTATGATCGTCTCCTACCTTGGGTAGGAGACTGACTTACGGTGAACAGTAACAGCGGATTTCTCGCTATCTTTTCTCGCTCCTCATCCTGTATTTCCTTGCTATTTCTTCTCTGTTGCGTTCCTCTCATCTTTCTGCACCTTCCCAACCCAGGGTTTCAGGGGTTTCATCCCCTATATAACCTAGACCTCTAGGGCGTCATTCGATGCCCTGTTTTGCTATCTTTTTCCTTCTCCTCGCCGTTTCTGGCCATCGGACCTCCGTGTATTGGTCCCGTTGCCTTCGTGGCGACCTGCGGTTCCATATTATAGCTTTGGTCTGGCGTCTCTTGACCCCAAGACTCTTCCCCGAACTTCAAGTTGTCCCGACGGTAACTGCAGATTCGTGGTGGTGCCTCCAGCCTTCGCGATCCTAGGAGAGTATCTAGATATCGTCCTCTGTCCATCGCGAAGTTTCTGCCTCAATCAATTTGACTCTAAGGCAAGCCCATCTCTTGTCCCTCTTCTGGTCTTCTCCTTCGCATATTTTGTTGTTTGGTGTGATTCATGTGTTATGGACCCATGTTGTCTTGTTTTTCCTCACCGGCAGCTTCGTTGTGGTGTTTCTGATCGATCTGTGTAATCGGTTCTTTCTCTGACCATGCTCTCCTCGTTTCCCCAATCTCGCTGAGCTGCATCCTAGCTACTTCTCGCGGCCATGGTGAGGAGTCTAGGGTGGGCGATGATTCCCTAGTGTGAATTCTCTTCCTTACCCCTCTGTTTCTTTCAGGTTTTGTTTTTCTGTTCAGGGGTAGTTTTGTCTTTTCCCCATGTTTTCTTTTGCTTTGGTGCGATTCAGCTGAGTGGCTGACTGCTGATTTGGCTAACCCTAATTGGGCCAAATCAGCAGGTTGGCCCACCCTCTTGCAAATTTTCTTCACGTAAGTGGATTTTTAGATTTATCTGATTGGTCGAGCTTTGAAAACCCATAACTAATTATTTACTGATCAGAAAAATATAAATAAATAGTCGTTGGATTCAGAAAAATAAGGGCTTTCTAATGGTGTTGATTTTATCGCATGAATCTGATGTTTTAAACATGTGTTTTTAATGGATCTAATTAAGGATGAATTAACTTCTAAAATTCATAACTAAATATTTATAAGTCAGAAAAATATAATAAAATATGTTTTGAACTCAGGAAAATATAATGTAAAATATGGAATCATTTTGGAAACCTAATTCATATATTAATAAAAAGGTGTTTTTAGGGTTTATGAAATGAATATAAAACCTAACCCTAATTCCACATATATGCTTAATAGGTTCTTTGGAGGCCTAGGCTTGGACCTAGATGTGACTTTGGATCGTTTGACTCTGAAGTTGAGGTATGCTTGCATCCCCTATTATATCTATATTGAGCAATTTTATATTCATCTCTCTTAATGTATGTTGCATCTTCGATTATTCATATTGAGCAATTATTCTCTCTTATGTATGTTTGTATCTCCGATTATTCATTTTGAGTAATTCTTCTCTCTTATATATGTTAGCATCTCCTATTTTTCTTTATTGAGCATAAACCTAAATTGTCTTTCTTTTGGTCCTATGGACATTAGCCTACACCTTGTCTTGTTCTTTTGAAATCATGCTTCATGTGAAGTATCTTATTTTGTTATTAATCTTGTGATCATAGATATTTCTTGGAATCTTATCTTGTTACCTTGGTGCAAGTTGGACGTTTGATATTATATGCCCACTGTGATGTGGATTCTTACTTGTTTATATATGCCCACTTTGAAGTGGATTTGCTTATATGTTTGAGTTTGTCCATTGTGTGATGGCAACCTTGATAATTCTGACTATACTTCTCTACTTGCCTCTACATTTAACATGCTATGTGATTCAGAAGCACTAGAGTAGTATAATTTCATTGGTTTTTTTTTCTCATTATGCAACATGGCATCATTGTGATATCTTTGGGATGGAGGATGTGTGATTCCCCATACCCGGGCAGGATGTGTGATTCTTGGCCCATGTTATATATATATTTGGATGGTGGATGTGTGATTCCCCATGCCAGGGAAAGATGTGTGATTCTTGGCCCATGTCCCACCAGGTTCAAGATGTGTGATTCTTGGCCGCCATTGTTATTTATATTGTTCTAGGGCTATGCTTATCTCACATGCATGCAGGTTGATAATGATATATGTGCTTTGTTTTCCACCATGGTAGTGGATGTTTATATTGATAGCACATTCTTATTATTTGTTGGATAAGGGAAGTATCCCTTTTGTCATGTTACTTTTCTTTTAATACCCGTTTGGGTGGTACTTATCTCTTGCATGGGAAGCCTTTACATTTGATGTCCTTTATATCCTTATATTGCTCAACTTGCTTTTTAGTATGCACATACCAGCCTTTGCTGCTGTCTCCTTTTGTTTCTCTTTTGCTGGGGTATGCTTCCAACCCTAGGTGGAGGACTTGGATGACAAGACGTGATGACCTAGACTTAGCTTGAGATGATGAAGCTTGGAGACAATCTTGAGGTGGTTTAGATTTCCTCTACATGGATCCTTATGATGTAAGTTTGTAACCCTTTGATTCATAATTGAATAGTCAAATATTTTCTTCCACTGCTATACATTGGTCTTTTGATTACCATTATATAAAGATTTGAAAATTTTACACCCACTCCAACATACCTTCTGAGTGTGTTTGGACTGGAGGTTTTATTGTTCAAATTCTTAGTAAGGAAGTGGTTTCACTTCTTTACAACATGGTATCAGAGCCCACGGTAGTTGGAATCGACTATTTCAATTTTGTCTCCCTATAGAACCCTTGACTTTTCTAGATAACTATAAGTGAGATGTTGACCTTAGAATTGATCAATGATGATCTTTGTATGCAATAAGGTTGGTTTTGAGGATGAGAATATGTTAGGAGATCTAAATATGGAAACATTGTGACTTGGTTTTCATATTGATTTTATGCCGGCATATGTTGGTTTTACCTCGCAGATTTTTCATCTACAAAAAATTATTTTCATTACACTACTGTATGTACAAAAATTTTCTGGATTTCTCAAGGTTTTCTTGAACTAAGTCACAATGAAGAGAAACTATAGTTTGAGTAGAATCTAACCCTAGTTTTGTGACTAGGATTGATATAATGGTATAGCTGACCTACCCTATGACTGTTTGGTTGTTCATGTAGGGTTGATAGGTTAGAGACACAAGGACCTAAAATCTCAACCCTAGATGGTGACTTTAGTTGGCTACATGAGAAATATTAATCACTAAAAACTTTCATAACTAAGAGATGTGGGTATCTCTAAAAAAGTTGTTTAGTTTGAGTTGTTAGGTTGAACCCTTTAAGGGGTGGAGAGTAGTTGATCGTTGATGTTTGAATCTATAGATTTCGAGGACGAAATCCTATTTAAGGGGTGGAGTGCTGTAACATACTAGATCTAGAACCCTACCCTAGAACTGTGATCTTTTGGGTTTTTCCGAACAAGGTTAAGGTTAGAGTGATCCTAATAATCTAATGCACGAATAATGTAATATAATATGTCAAATAATTCATTTGGTGATAATAAGATGATAAATAACTTAATTGAATGCATAATGTTGTTAATGGGCCTATAATGGGCCAGATGACATAACCCATGTAAGAAATACTCAAAATAAAGAATAGACTCCAAATTCGTAATCTACACATTAAAATAAGCCCACATGTCAATTTTCATTTAATTTGGACAACCTTGAAATAATATGGTAATATTAAGGGAGAGAAATTGCCTAAAAGGTGTAAATAATAAATAAATATACTAATTGATTCCAAAATAGGAAAATAATGTTATATTCGTGATCTATATAATAAATATAGCCTTTGGGTGAATTTTCATCCAATTTGTAGAAAGTTTGCTTAAAAGGTAAAATCAGGAGAGAGAAAGTATGTAGAACCTTCAAAATATTAAATAAATACTCAAACAACTCAAATATGTAAAATTAATGCCAAATTCGTATTTAACACATTAATTATAACTTGTGGGTCAAGTTTCATAAAAAATGGATAATCCTAATACCATAAATGAAAGAGGAAAGAGAAAATATGATTTGATTTATTTAACACATTAAAAGTTTCCAAAACGCAAAACTAAGTACATAATCGGAATCTACATGCCTTATTGGCCTCTGTGCAAAATTTGGTTTAATTTGGATAATGTTTGGACCATCAATATAAGAAAGAGATAAAGGTAATTTAAAATATAAAGTCACCTTAATCCTAATTACATTTGGTCTATGTTTTCTGAAATACAGGTTGTCACGCGGGTTCGACTTCCGCGCACTTTAATCGCATCCTTTGGATTCTGATCGAGCGGGTTTATGATCGTCTCCTACCTTGGGTAGGAGACTGACTTACGGTGAACAATAACAACGGATTTCTCGCTATTTTTTCTCGCTACTCATCCTGTATTTCCTTGCTATTTCTTCTCTGTTGTGTTCCTCTCATCTTTCTGCACCTTCCCAACCCAGGGTTTCAGGGGTTTCATCCCCTATATAACCTAGACCTCTAGGGCGTCGTTCGATGCCCTATTTTGCTATCTTTTTCCTTCTCCTCGCCGTTTCTGGCCATCAGACCTCCGTGTATTGGTCCCGTTTCCTTCGTGGCGACCTACGGTTCCATATTACAGCTTTGGTCTGGCGTCTCTTGACCCCAGGACTCTTCCCCGAACTTCAAGTCGTCCCGACGGCAACTGCAGATTCGTAGTGGTGCCTCCAGCCTTCGCGATCCTGGGAGAGTATCCAGATATCGTCCTCTGTCCATCGCGAAGTTTCTACCTCATTCAATTTGACTCTAAGGCAAGCCCATCTCTTGTCCCTCTTCTGGTCTTCTCCTTCGCATATTTTGTTGTTTGGTGCGATTCCTGTGTTATGGACCCATGTTGTCTTGTTTTTCCTCACCGGCAGCTTCGTTGTGGTGTTTCTGATCGATCTGTGTAATTGGTTCTTGCTCTGACCATGCTCTCCTTGTTCCCCCAACTCACTGAGCTGCATCCTAGCTACTTCTCGCGGCCATGGTGAGGAGTCTGGGGTGGGCGATGATTCCCTAGTGTGAATTCTCTTCCTTACCCCTCTGTTTCTTTTAGCTTTTGTTTTTCTGTTCAGGGGTAGTTTTGTCTTTTCTCCATGTTTTCTTTTGCTTTGGTACGATTCAGCTGAGTGGCTGACTGCTGATTTGGCTAACCCTGATTGGGCCAAATCAGCGGGTTGGCCCACCCTCTTGCAAGTTTTCTTTGCGTAAGTGGATTTTTAGATTTATCTGATTGGTCGAGCTTTGAAAACCCATAACTAATTATTTACTGATCAGAAAAATATAAATAAATAGTCGTTGGATTCAGAAAAATAAGGGCTTTCTAATGGTGTTGATTTTATCGCTTGAATCTGATGTTTTAAACATGTGTTTTTAATGGATCTAATTAAGGATGAATTAACTTCTAAAATTCATAACTAAATATTTATAAGTCAGAAAAATATAATAAAATATGTTTTGAACTCAGGAAACTATAATGTAAAATGTGGAATCATTTTGGAAACCTAATTCATATATTAATAAAAAGGTGTTTTTAGGGTTTATGAAATGAATATAAAACCTAACCCTAATTCCACATATATGCTTAATAGGTTCTTTGGAGGCCTAGGCTTGGACCTAGATGTGACTTTGAATCATTTGACTCTGAAGTTGAGGTATGCTTGCATCCCCTATTATATCTATATTGAGAAATTTTATATTCATCTCTCTTAATGTATGTTGCATCTTCGATTATTCATATTGAGCAATTCTTCTCTCTTATGTATGTTTGTATCTTCGATTATTCATTTTGAGCAATTCTTCTCTCTTATGTATGTTAGCATCTCCTATTTTTCTTTATTGAGCATAAACCTAAATTGTCTTTCTTTTGGTCCTATGGACATTAGCCTACACCTTGTCTTATTCTTTTGAAATCATGCTTCATGTGAAGTATCTTATTTTGTTATTAATCTTGTGATCATAGATATTTCTTGGAATCTTATCTTGTTGCCTTGGTGCAAGTTGGACGTTTGATATTATATGCCCACTGTGATGTGGATTCTTACTTGTTTATATATGCCCACTTTGAAGTGGATTTTCTTATATGTTTGAGTTTGTCCATTGTGTGATGGCAACCTTGATAATTCTGACTATACTTCTCTACTTGCCTCTACATTTATCATGCTATGTGATTCAGTAGCACTAGAGTAGTATAATTTCATTGGTTTTTTTCTCATTATGCAACATGGCAACATTGTGATATCTTTGGGATGGAGGATGTGTGATTCCCCATACCCGGGCAGGATGTGTGATTCTTGGCCCATGTCCCACCAGGTTCAAGATGTGTGATTCTTGGCCGCCATTGTTATTTATATTGTTCTAGGGCTATGCTTATCTCACATGCATGCAGGTTGATAATGATATATGTGCTTTGTTTTCCACCATGGTAGTGGATGTTTATATTGATAGCACATTCTTATTATTTGTTGGATATGGCAAGTATCCCTTTTGTCATGTTACTTTTCTTTTAATACCCGTTTGGGTGGTACTTATCTCTTGCATGGGAAGCCTTTACATTTGATGTCCTTTATATCCTTATATTGCTCAACTTGCTTTTTAGTATGCACATACCAACCTTTGCTGATGTATCCTTTTGTTTCTCTTTTGCTGGGGTATGCTTCCAACCCTAGGTGGAGGACTTGGATGACAAGACGTGATGACCTAGACTTAGCTTGAGATGATGAAGCTTGGAGACAATCTTGAGGTGGTTTATATTTCCTCTACATGGATCCTT
The DNA here is from genome assembly GCA_963693085.1 of Alisma plantago-aquatica. Classification (NCBI taxonomy): domain Eukaryota; kingdom Viridiplantae; phylum Streptophyta; class Magnoliopsida; order Alismatales; family Alismataceae; genus Alisma; species Alisma plantago-aquatica. The sequence goes on from OY856415.1 coordinate 566,139,238, forward strand.
ATGATGTAAGTTTGTAACCCTTTGTTTCATAATTGAATAGTCAAATATTTTCTTCCGCTGCTATACATTGGTCTTTTGATTACCATTATATAAAGATTTGAAAATTTTACACCCACTCCAACATACCTTCTGAGTGTGTTTGGACTGGAGGTTTTATTGTTCAAATTCTTAGTAAGGAAGTGGTTTCACTTCTTTACAAGGTAGGACATCTAAGGTGAAAGTGTCGAGTGAAAGGTGATGAGGTGGCCGATCAGTCGAGGCAGAACCAATAGGGCTCATAGAAGCAACAGTTTAGTAATGGTGGAGGATGAGGACATGGACAGGCGTCACAGGTTGGTTCCTCTGGATAGGGGACTTCTAGGCTTTAAGCCTTGGGTCAGCCAGACGGAGAGGTCAACCCACAAGAAGAGACATGTCATATGAAGGAATTCCATTCTGATATGTTTGCTTTTGCATTTATGTCTATATTGGTTGACCCTAGTAGGGCTTGAGATAGAGATGCATAGGTGGTACCTTTCTCTTTTCATTGAGGATTTCAAGGTGAAATCCCTATTAGAGGTTTATGACTTGTAAGACCCCTAACATGGGTTTTGGGTTAACCCTGTGTGCTTTGTTTTGATGATGTTCTTAGAACCTTTTTCTAATCATTTGAGATGATCTTAGAGATTTTGGAGAGCTTAAGTTTCAAGTTTAAGCTTGTTTGGATGTTGTGTGTACTTTGTGTACTAGTTTTGGTGCGAATTGCAATTTACCCAAAGTATGGGTTGATTTGCAATTTGTCACTTCTAAAGAGTGTCTTCCATCGCTTGAAATCACCTAGAGGATATATTAAGAAGTTGGCACCTTGTTTGGGCCTTGGATGAGTGGTGGCATCCTTGGTGGTCAACAAGGCTTTCTAGGGTTGCCATGTTTCGACCTTGATGTACCTTAATGATCGTAGCAACCTAGGTAGAAATCTAGGGGCTATTTTGGATGTGTTGTGACCAAAACACTTGCCTAGTCTTTATTTTGTTATGACCATGCAGGTTTGGGGTCATGTGTTTCGACCTATATGCTTGTCTTTTTGTGTTTGAACCTCTGATGGTGATGATCTTATTTTGACCTAGTCTTGATGTTTGCTCTTGTTTTGACCTCTAGGAGGTGTTGCGATCCAAACCACTTGTTGGGGACCTAATTAGATTGAAACCCAACATAGGTTGTGTCAGCATCTTGTGCAGGTATGGTTTAAGTGGTTGCATGTGGTTTTCTTTGTTGGAAAAATTCCCTTTTCGGGTGTTGAAACTTCATCTTTGATCTTCTCTCTCATCCCTCAAGTATATAGCCTCTTTCCCTCCACACAAGTGAACCCTTTTTGGCCATTCTTGTTCCACCTTTTCTTTTGGTTGCCTTGAATCCTTGGAAGCAAGAGGATCTGACCTTGGGGCTCTTGGTGGTTGGACCTCTTGCTTGTGGTGATCTTTATCCATCTTCAACCTTGATAAGTATCTCCTCTTCTTTTGCAACATTTTCCTTGCGATGTTTACTCCATCTTCTTCCCTTTTCTTAGTCATGGACCATTCTTGGATGTGATGGTTGTTCTTGGGGAAGAAACCCTAATCACAAGGGTCATAGTCCATAGTAGGAGGAAGTTCTTTCCCACTTTTTCCTCCTTCTTCCTTTAGTTCAGCTAGGGTTTTCTTTCCTCCTTTTTCTTGGGCTATCTTGAACTTGGTATCTTCTTTTCTTTGAGGTGTTGTTGTGGTCATTAGAGGATCCTTTGTAGGAGCTTCTTCAACCCTTGGATCATAAGCTTGGAGCCCCTGATCTTGGAGCTTGGACCCTTGGTGTTGAGCTTCTCAAGGAGGGTTATATAACACTCAACCTATTGTATTGTTGCACTCTTTTATTCATGTATAAAACTACTTTCTCTCTCTAAAACATTTCCCCTTATATGCTAGTAGATGATGATGATCCCTAGAACTGGTTTTGTAATGAAACCTTATTTGCTTTTTGGTAGATATCTGAAATCCTATTTGTATACCTATTTTCTTGGCGCCTATGATTTATTGTGGCTTTTCCATATCTCTTGACCATAACATTGATCATATTACTTTAGGATTGTGTACCTTGACATATATTTCTATTTGGGGTTCTATTTTGGATGTATAGATCATAGTTAATCAGCCTTGCATGTGTTGTTTTCATGCAATTTCCATAGTGCAAGTTTTAGTGTTTTTGGTGATCATTTTGAATGGAGTATTCCACCTTGATGATGATGGAGTTCCTTGAAGTTATCTTCTATTTCAGGTCATGTTCTTTCCTAATTTGATCTTGGTGAAGTGTTGGTAAGGTGTTGGACCACGTGGAGTTACTACCCATTCTTGGTTACGGTCAGAATCATGCCTTGGGTCAGTTAGGTCGTAACATGCTAACCCCTTGTGTGGTGGGTCGCTACCCTTTCCTTGTAACGGTCGAAACCATGTTCTTATAGACCATGTTGGCTTGGCTTTCATAGCGGTCATAACACCAAGTAGGTGGTTAACCCTTTAGCTATTTTGTGCTGATTGAAACAAGTATGATGGTCATGGGTCGTGACCACAGTTCCTTGGGTGGTCGCTACATATTGAAAGTGGTGCTTTAGCCTTTGTGTTTTGACCTAACCCTAACCCTAAGGGTGTGTCGTGGTCGTCAAATTCTTAGAGTGTTGGGGATGGGGAATGGTGATGTGTTACGGTCATAACACATGGCTATGGAAGGTCGCTACACCTTTGTGGTATGTGTGGTCATTACCTAGAAGATAGTGGGTCATACACATATGAGTGATGTGGGTAAATACCTATACATGAATACATGATTGTCACGTATAGATATGAATACATGATGATACATGTATGGGAATATTTTATTAACATAATTCTTGACTCTAAACTTGATTCTTAACCTCTACATGATCTAAGAAGGTAGGAAACAATATACCTCAGGTTTGGTGATGATTGTATGATACAAAACCCTAGTTGGCCATAATGTGGAACTTTGAACCTAATATGAGAGTGTATTATATATTCACTTTTATCTTGGATTCATTACTATGTTATGATGCTTTCTCTATCTTGATTATAAACCCCTAACCTTGCAAGTGAAATTTAATGGGATATCATAGCTAGTGCATGCTATGATGAGTATGATTTGACACGTGTTAAATAAGCCTTTATGAGGCATGGTGAGACACTGTGATATAGAGAAGATGTGAATTGGTCTTATGACCTGGAAAAGGCATATTTCTTAGTTGAGATGTTATTCCAATAATGAGTTGAGGGACTGGTATCCCATGGTAAATGTGGTAATGTGATAGGAAGTGTTCCAAATGTTATAGATCTCCTAATATTGTACTATGCCCTTTCTTTTGCAGTATTTGTCTACACATAATTAATCAAGTAGAACCATAATAATGTAGGTGCCCTATGCCATAGATCCATTCCAGTGTTAGTCTTAGTGTTGGATGGTGAAATGAGTCCTCTCTTAGTTGAAGCTTGGAGTCGTATATTGTTGAGTATACACATTCACATGATTGGATGTGGGCCATACCCTGGCAGGAGTGTGGCTATGAGCCGTAGCTCAGTGATGTGACTGAATATATAATTTCACATGATTGGTTGTGGGCCATACTCGGGAAGGAGTGTGACTTTGGGTCATAGCTCAGTTTCACTAGTGATGTGCCTATATGCAAAGGCATGCTAGGTGGTTTTGTAGATGACTTGTATGTTATGTCACTGTGTTATTACTCTCGTACTGAATGGGAGGTGTGAACAAGTCTTGGATTCTATCTCTTCCATAGACCTTGTATGGAACTAATTTCAACATAGCAGTAGTCAGTTGGAGTATGAGTGGTATACCTCATCTCCTTTGGGCATAACAAAATACATAACACAATCATGTAGTGTATAGGGACAAATGTGAAGAGCATTGTTTGAAGCCTTGCCTTTCTTTTATATAGCTTAGATGATAAAGGATATACATGTTCTTCATATTCCTTCTTAATCATTAATTGTTCTATTACTCAGTGATAACTGCCTAGTATTGCTTAACTTGCTTTATCGGTTAGATACATATCATTCAACTGAATATGTTTAGCCTGCTAAAGTATACCCTATCTACTTGTTTAAGTATCTATGTTTTAATATACGGTGGCAGAGAGTTATATCTCTTACTAGGATGTTTGATCTCACCTCGTGGGTTTCCACATCTTTTAGGTTGACATGCACAAGGAGGTAGAGATTGTGCAACTGAGACAGAGAAGCAACAAGAAGGATAATATCTGATAAGGTTGGGTGTGTTGCTTGTATGTATTTTGGTGCAAGAGTCCTAGAGTCATCCATGTACACTTAGGTCTTGGGGATATTTAGGTGTATTTTGTTGTCATGATATTGATGTGAGTTTTTGGCTAGTATTCCCTTTTTTGTATATAGTTGGCAGATGTTCATGTATATGTAAGTGGAATAGATATCATATATGGTAGGAATGCTTCTCAATCTTGTTGTATGAACAATGCTTTATGTTATATAATATAGTTGGTATATAATGGATATTTATGTAACAATTTTTCTGATGTTGGTGCTTTATGCAAAATGGTTTTAATTTTTAGTGTTTTCGATAATCTGCTGGCTTAATGTTGTTTCAGCGATTAGTTTTGAGTAATCTCGCTTTTTATGGCACGAGGAATCACATGATGCATACAAGCATGCCACTTATCTCGATTTTACAAATGTGTGTTACACATTGTGGTATTGATTACTAGTGTGACTAAATTGGGCATCTTGTTATTTCAAAGATGGAGTCAACATTCAATTATATAAGTGTCCACTTGATGTGGGAGAAAGAGTACAATAGAGAATACAGAAAAGTCAAGTTGTCACATCCTTCCCTCCTAAAAAAGGAAATTGTGTCCTCAAAATTTGTACAAGGTTGCAAATAAGGTCAATGTCCACAACCATCATCTTTAGGCAACCAAGTTGGTTTCAAGGCATCCACCTCTAAGGACTCACATTTAGGTCGTCATCATCTATTGTACACATATCTCAAAATATACATATGTATTACTTGTAGTGATTTATCATATTATGATGTCATTGTGACATGTGCATTATGTATCACATATCCCTAAACATTTGTATGTGTTTCATGTATTCATACAAGCCCAAGGTGCGTTATAAAAACCTCTATGTTATCAATTCTCAAGCAAACATGTTCACAATCATGACTTCCAAATGAGATCATCATTAAATGTGTATATTGCATCATTATACTAGGTTTCATGCATGTTTTAGTTCTCCCCCAAAATTTTACCAACTATCCCCAATATGCTCATCATTTCTCATTTTGGATCTAAATTTAAGCAATTTATTCATCATGTTTATTCAAGTGATGACCCCAAGAGTATTGTCATATTGAGTTAATCATTTTTCATTTGGGTATGAAACTAGGCATGTTACCCTGATTATTCAAGCTAAGATTTCTAGGCATCATCATATCAAGCTCATGATTCCAAATTATATTTTTCATGTATGGTATGATTTCATACTAGGTCTAGCTTATGAGGGTGGTGTATCATGTATACATCAAAATTTAACTTAAGTAAGATATTTCATGTGTCAAGCATCATTCTAGGAGCCACATCATTGCTAACACTGAGGTTTCATAATTATCTCACTTGTATCTCAATGATCTCTACAAGCTCAAGCCACCCACTCTAGGACCTATATATATCCAACAAGACATGTCAACCACAACCATATACCCATAACTAATTTTCTACCCAACTTTCAAGAAACAAGGGAAAACCACTATATTCCTTTGTCTACATCCATTAAACTGAGTATGAGGCTCATCATGGATATCACGCATCATGTGCATCATCTTAAGGTCTTGGGACATCTCCCTCACCTATATAGCGAGCATCATATATTCAATTGCCTCTTCTTCTTGGGTTAGATCTTTTCATAGGAAATCTAGGGTTCAACAATTATTAAGGGACCCACACACTAGGTGACTCAACTCATATACTTAGAAGTAGTCTATCTAGGGACTCATCATTATGTATTTCATTGTTCGTATTTATCAACATTTTCACATATATTTTGGAGTTTAGGTATTCCATCCTTCTCCAATGGTGGGTTGACTCATATCAAGAGGTCCCCTTTTTCATATGTCTCATGCTAGAGGTCCTTCTTTGTAAAGATATTAAGGCCTATGTTGGTCCCAAACCATACATCATACATCATATTTTATTATATACAGAACTAGCACAGGCAAGCATGTCAACCCACTAGCTATGTTTAGCACATCAACTAAGTCATATACATCAAACATGGTGCTAGATTATCTAGGGTTGCATGTTCAAACTCATCTTATGTCATTAAGACGTACTTGAGTCTTCTAAAAATAAGCTTAGGTCATATCAAAGCAGGCTCGTACTATCAATATCCACATCATTATCGACATAATCATCTTCATCATCATCATCGTCGTCGTCATCATCATCATCATCATCATCATCATCATCATCATCATCATCATCATCATCATCATCATCATCATCATCATCATCATCATCATCATCATCATCATCATCATCATCATCATCATCATCATCATCATCATCATCATCATCATCATCATCATCATCATCATCATCATCATCATCATCATCATCATCATCATCATCATCATCATCATCATCATCGTCATCGTCGTCATCATCATCATCATCATCATCATCATCATAATCATCATCATCATCATCATCATCATCATCATCATCATCATCATCATCATCATCATCATCATCATCATCATCATCATCATCATCATCATCATCATCATCATCATCATCATCATCATCATCATCATCATCATCACCATCATCAATATCACCACCACCAACACCACCATCACAATCATCATCATCATTGTCATCATCATCATAGGTCATCCAAGCTACTTACTAGCCTAACCTTTATCATGGCTCTAGATACTCTATAAAATACAACTAGAATCTAAACACTCTCATCTAGACTTGATGTTAATCTCATTCTCTTGGTTACATGGACACTCACTGGCATTCTTCATGTGGTAACATTTTCATATGCACATATACTAATACTTGAAATATGTATTCTCCAACGTTGAAATAGGTGATGGAAACCACCATACTCCATTCAAATAAAACCAAAACCAAAAGAAAGTTACCACATTCATTTGGTAGTCTAGTACCATGACAACCAGAGAACTAGCAAGAAATGGTGCAGACTGGTGTAGCTACCCTAAGAACATGCCACGAACATATGTCTAGGGTTGTATTAAGATCTCCCTTTTCTCACCCTCATGAACCTACAAACCATACTACAAGATAGAAGGAGAAGAAAAGAAATGGTTCTAGGGATTACACAAGTCTACACCTAGTTCTAGAACATCTAGGTTCTAACTTAGAGGATAAGTCAATTTAGTCACAAGGGACATTTTATTATGTTTTTAGTTTTGAGATGTAAGGTGGTGTTTAATTTGTGTTTTATGTGAGCAATGTTTGGTGTAGTTATTGTTCATGCTCTGATAGCATCTATCACGGATTCGTTAATTACCCAAATCCTAACTCCAAATGACTACAAAGTCAATGGTGAGAGGACTTAGGCATCTGTTCCTCGCATGGTATTAACAAAGCGTGAATGTGGAAGCCTAAATCTTAGCATACATGAACAAATAACAACATAGAAGCACCAACAATATCTCAACATTCAACAAGGTATATTAAGAAACATTCTTTATTGCAAGATTCTCATTTACAAATTGAGGTACAAATGTACACAAGTACATTCATGTATATTAGGGATCTTAAAACAAGTATACCTAACATAGCTCATCAAGCCCATTAACTTCTAGCCATCTCTAAACCTATAAAATGTGTGAAACAATGCAGGTTAAGCATACGAGGTGTTGAGTACAGGGCTAAAAGATACATATACATAAGCTTTGCATAATTTGAAAAGAGTTGAAGAAGTAAATGAGAAAGAATAAACAAGTTAAGTGTTTAGCAAAGTGAGAGCCCATGTTTTATATCATTTTACTCCAATTATAACAACAACATCATATATCCTAAGGCCTTTGACTACTTCCCGTCGGAAGAGTTCATAAGGGTGCTCAACATTAGCTAACCCTTTTACCTGACATGGTTCTCCCTATCTTGACAACTCAAGAAGGATGCCCAACCTCATGTCCTTACCCTGGGAATATAGGAAAGTGCACAAGGTTTGTATAATGGAGTTTTTATATTATGTTTGCAAGTTATAAAACAATGACATCAGACAAACATTGAGTACAATACAAGAGCATTACATGGCAATATTGAGAAAGTAGACAAGTGTACATATGTATCACATTTCAAGAAAGAAATCCATAGTCATAAAATTATTAAATCCTAGATCTTATTTAAGAGATTCATAACTTCACTTATCCTTGACCATCTATCCACCAAACACACCTGATTAAGAACATGAATGTATACATGCATTAGATTTTCATCATTAACCCTAACTAGCTTATTTTTAGGGTTTTGTCCAAGTTAGGTTCAAAGTTGTTCAATTACATGTTTGATGGTCTTTTACTGATTTAGAGGTCATCATGAAGATGTGGTTCAAGTTTCAAGTCATTCTGAGGTTCCATTCACTTTATATGGCCATTACAAAATTTTATGTGACTTTAGTAGATTTCAAGGTCAAGGGATTCATAATAGAGCAAGCAAGGTTGAGAGAGAGAGAGAGAGAGCGGGTGTAACTGAGAAGAAGATGACCTAAGATGGGTTAGGTTTAAGGGTATAGGTCAATTGGGAGCAAAAGAGACTACAGTTAGGGTAGAAGATGGTTGAGGGTAGATCAATTACCACATAGTTTTGTCAGCTGAGTATGTAGGTTGGGTACCTTGATCGACAAAAACCGATGGTTTTTCCTCGATTAGACCTATAAGTCAACTTTCCCTAGAAGAAATTCATACAATAGTTACTTTATCTCAAAACTAGAAACCTCTTTAAAACCCCTATAGACTGATATAAATGTACCAAGTGAGATGAAATAGCATGTAACTGATTTTACTCCTCATATGCTACTATTCCGCGGTAAAACAAATTATAATCTCATATTATTTTAAACTTAAAATCATATGCAAAATCATTCCAAACTTGGAATATTCAAGCTAAACATAAGTAGATGATAGCCATTAAAGAAGATGATAGAAGCATATTATGAATAACTTTTCTAGGTGACAAAAGAATCATCAATAGTAGTGATAAGAAATTTGGATTGAATAAAAGTTCATTTCGACCTTGAAAGAGTTTAATGAAAGTTATCCACAAGTTGATTTTCCATTCACATATAAATAATGTAAATATCTTTCTCAGCAACGTGGTCTCAGAGGAAATGATGGTAGACCTCTATATGTTTATATCTACTATGCAATATAGAATTGCATGAGAAGTTAAGTTCTCTAGTATTATTACAATGGATAGGAGAGTCATAATAGTGAACATAAATGTCTTGGAGAATTTTCTTTATCCAAAGGATAGGGAACAACTACTACCTATGGTTATGTAATATGACTTAGTCATTGATAGTGCCATATTATTTTACTTTTTAGAGAAGAAAAAAACTAACATGGTCTAAGGAGGAAGAAAGTGCCACTTTGCACTTTATATCAATTAAGCACCCAACATCTCACAACCACATAGGCTATTATAGTGTTGTCAGAACCACATGCCAAAATTTGGGTATGGGTTGGGTATCTCAAAATCCTCTTTACTATTATAAGAAAGGACTTTCTAGAACTTGATTGAAACTAGCACACAATAAACTATCAATAATACCTTCATAGATATTCTCATCTACCCTTTATCCTTCTTCATCCTTACCAAAATTGGTGGTTTTCGACATGGAAGTGTCATTTGTCTTTGATTTCACCATCTTAAAGTACTTTAAGAGTTCATTCATTTATTTACTTTGGTTTATTATATCCTTTGTTTTCTTGATTCAAAAACCAAGGAAGAACGTAAGCTCCTTGATCATGGTCATCTCAAATTTACTCAGCATGAGTGAACTTGTAATGTCCCAATATTTGCGGCCTCAAATAAAATGATCTTGAAAGGAATGATTCAACTACCAATATCATCAAGGTGCACCTCCTTTTTATGGATCCCATCATTAAGAAATTTTTGATTAAGCATGCTAAGACTAGATTAGTACTAGGATGGGTTTCTAGTCAAAAGTTGATCTAGGCTTGGGTTTGAGTGAGGACAAAGCATGTAGTCAAGTCTAGTGTTGGTTTGTCAGCCAATAATCATTCCTAAAACTCTACTAGAGTCTTTGGCAGTGAGTTGGACCATTAAAAATGGTATCAGAGTCGTAACTTCTCAAGTAGGTGGGGCCCACATAGGCATGTGGCATTCCAGTCTTGAGTTGTGTGGTTTGGGCATGTTGGAGAGGGCTAACCATGGTGATGTAGTTGGTCTTTTGATGGTAACTGTGATTGGGAGTTGGGTTTTTATAGGATATTTTAGATCTTCACTGAAATGGGGAATAGTATGATACCATGTAGTTGAGCCTTGATGAGGACGTCAAAAGTCTAAGTGGGTTACATTATCATAATATTTGAGGATTCAGATAAAATGATCTTAAAAGGAATGGTTGGACTACCCATATCATCAAGGTGCACCTCCTATTCAGGGATCCCATCACTAATAACTATGAGGGTAAGGTTTCTCAGCCCAAAGTAGTACTAGGATGAGTGACCATTCGAGAAGTTGATGTTGGTCTGTGTGTGAGTGAGGAAAAAGTGTGGAGTTAAGGCTAGTGATGGTATGAGGGGCTAGTCATCATTCCTAAAACTCTACTAGAGTCCCTAACAGTGGGCCCAGACATTACAAAACAAAACTTATTGTATAGATCAAGATTTATATTTCCAAAGATAATATCATCAAAATAAATTTGAATAATCATGAAAGTGTTAGAAATGTGTTTAAAAAGAGAGTAGAACCAATTTTACCCATGAAAAAGACATTGTCAATTAAAAACGTACCAAGCTCTAGGTGCCTATTTGAGACCATAAAGAGCCTTTTGAAAAAGACAAACATGCTCAACATTCTTGTCATGTTCAAAGCCAAGAGTTTGAGCAACAAAGAGTTTCTCTCTAACTCTCCATTTAGAAAAGCACTTTTAAAATAAATTTGGTAAACTAAGAAATTTTTAAGGCTAGCTAAGGAAAGTATAATACAAATAGTTTTTTATCTATATATAGGAGCATAAGTTTCATTATGATGGTTGTGACCTTGTTCTACTAATCTTGCATTGTTTTTTTTGTGACATGCCAGTAGAACTGACTACATGCCACCAGGGCTAGCTGCAGGAGCGGAGAATGCTTCTATGTCCTTCAGGTACAAAGATAATAAGAAGTCTAGGAAATCGACCCAACAACCATCCCGAGCAGGTTGGTTTAGATGGAGCTTGGCAAGCTGATCGGCAAGTTTGTTCTGGTCTCGCTGTTGATAGATGATATCAGAAGAGCGTTGATCAAGGCCGTCCTTGATGGCCTTTATTTGAAGTTTGTATCTCAGAGGGGGTATGTTTCTTTCCTTTGATCCATTGAAGGGCGTTATTTGAGTCGGTAATCACGGTGTATTGCATTGTTTCTTACCACTTATCCATGCACGTCTATTTTATTCCTATAGACCCACTTGGTGCCAATTATCTTTACATCATTTGGTCTTGGCACACAGTTCAACACTTTATTCTTATAAAATTTATGAAGATCTTCTTGCATATCTAGGATCTACTCCACATCTCAAGAGAATCTTTGACATTCTTTGGATCAACTTGTGAGATGAAGGACTATTTTCCTGATATTGGTAGTGAGCAGCCCATGTCTTTTCTCATTCAAAAGGATTGCCAATTATAAACTCTTTTGTAGGATGTTTTGCAAAGTGGGGAGTAGGATCCTTGTTTTCTTAAATTTGAGAGAATTACTCTTCAATAAAATATTTACCTATTATTTATGTATATTTTTTATTATCTAGAAGTGACTTCATCTAGAACATCATCACAAACAACAATTTTTGATGAAGAGGGGTTAATTTCAACAAATTTAACATTAACATGTTCTTCTACATTAGATTGGTACATGTTATAAATGATATATGCTACACAAGTAATATTATATCCAAGAAAGAAAGCCTTAAGGTATTTAGCAATAAACTTGTCAAGAGTCTATTTGGTGTTCAAAACAATGCATGGAAAATCAAATGCATGAAAGAAATCAATTGCCGACTTTCTTTGACGCCATAACTCATAGGGGGTTTTCTTAAATGAAGGATGAGTGAAAACTTGATTTTTCACAAAACAAGTAATGCTAATGGTCTTAAGAGTTTCATACTCCAAGATCATTATCCTAGCCATCTCTTAAAAGGACCTATTCACCCTCTCTACAACTCCAGTTTGTTGAGGTGTATGATGGGGGGGGAGAAAATTTTATGCACATAACTTGATTCATAAAAAAACTTTTCAAACAAATCATTTTCAAACGCTCCATTTTGTTGAGGTGTATGTGGGGAGAAAATTTTATGCATATAACCATATTCATCACAAAAAATTTCAAACAAATCATTTTCAAACTCTCTCCATGGTTAGTACAAATAGAGACTATTCCACAAGATTCTTCTTTTCAATACATTTGTGAAAAGTAAAGAACACATTAAGTTTATCACTTTTTGCACCCAAAAAGGAAGTCCAAGTCGATCGAGAAAAATCATCAATAAAACCAAAAATACTTGCTACCATGAAGTGTTTGACTGAGCATAGGTCCAAATAATTCAATATGAAGACTTTCAAAAGTAGTTTTAGTAATAAGGATTCGTTTGAACTTGAAGAAATATTTGGTTTGCTTCCATTCTGTACAAGCTTGATATTCATCATATTCTTGAAAATCGAACTTAATAAGTCCTTCGAATATTATTTTTTATTCAACTTATTAATGGATACACATTTACAAGACCAATCCTATGGCAAAGATACATCATTCTTATCAAATACAAGGTACTCACCAAGAATAGACTTCAGATAATACAGACCAATAATATTAATATTTTCAATTCTCATTCCATTATATATGACATTGTAAGTGAGGGAATATAGAACCAATCAATTGATTGAGGTAAAAAGAGCACAATATCCATTATTACATAATTGACTAACACTTATTAAATTCATATGTAAGCCATCCTCAAGAAGTAAATTCTTGATGCATAGAGGAATCACCTACATAACCCACACTTACGATCTTACCCTTCCTGTTGTCTCCAAAGGTCATCAATCCAGCTTTCCTTCTTGTATAAGTGTTGCAGTCACTCTTTTCTCAAGTCATATACTTGGAGCATCCACTGTCAGCTATAAACTTTTCATTAGCTTGCAAGGAAAGAAAGTCCAATGTGTAATTTAAACCTTGGTATATGGGGTTAGATTGGGGCCCAAATCATCTTGGCATTGGTCCCTTATTCTTATAAGGACAATTAGTAGAAATATGACCATCACTCTTACAACAAATACACACCATATTGGCATTTGAGTTGGAGGACGCTCCATGGAACAATGTAGGTCCCTTACTCTTTTTCTTTCTCTTTTGGACACCCTCAAATCCCAAAACACTTCTACCCACTTGTTGAGTAGAGTGGCCATGTTTAAAAAAATTAAGTAGAGTGATCTAGTAATTCATATAGGGACACCTTTCCCATAAGGGATTTTAAGTAGAGTGATCTAGTAATTCATATAGGGAAAACTTTCCCGTAAGGGATTTTTCGAAAGAAGCTCTAAGTATATGTTTTTCATCACAAATATTAATAATTTGTATATGATATATGTCACAAAATTGTCTATTGTCTGAATTCAAACTCCAAATGATTATATAGTCATTGGTGAAAGACCCAAATGATAGTCCTTGTGATGATAATATTAAATCCCGATTGCAAAAGCATAAAATCTTAGTAGACATGAACGATTCACTAGATACATGCACCAACATATGCTTAACAACCAATAAGTATTATTAAACAACATTATTTATTCCTTGATTCCAATTACATGTTGAAGAGTACATTATACAAGTCTAATCATGTACACTAGCTATGAACTTACAAAAGGCACAACATGAACCCTTTACCACAAGGAAATTTTTTACCAAGGTATGTTTGAACGAAAACATATATAAATAAATGTATCAACACATAAGGTGTCGAGTATAGAGAGAAAATATTCATTTACCAAAGGTTTACACAATTTGAAAAGATTTATAGAAGTAAATGAAGTACTTGGAAAATAAAAAAACTGATATTTTATCCATTTTACTCCATTATACCAACATTGTTATGCATCTTAAGACCTTTGAACAACTTTCCATTGGAAGGGATCTGTTAGGATTCTTAAGGATCAAATCCATTAGCTAACCTTATTCATCAATATAGTCCATCCTAGCTTGAAAACTTAAGTAGGATGCCCAAACTTGTGTCCTTACCCCCAAAATACTGGCAAACACACAAGGTGTGTATAATGGAGATCTATATTATGCGTTCAAGCTATAAGATTAATGAGACAAAGAATCAAGTACAATACTACAATACTACATGGTAGTATGTGCCAGGAAATAAGCATGCATATATATCAAGATTCAATCAAGAAAACCATGATAATATACTTATTAAAACATGTACCTAATTACGAGATTCTTAACCTATATTTGACCATCTAGATCTGTAACATTTTGAGTTTGGTACTTAATCTATTTTGAGCTACAATTCATTATCTACCCTACCTTGAGCTTATTTACATTATTGTCCTTCATTCCATGTCCTAATTGGTCATATTGATGTATTTGTCATGGTATTTGTTACAAATCAATAACCATTCAAATTCTCTTTGTTTAGATGTAGTTGTTCTCCTAGTTCAATGGATATTTAAAATTTTGTCCATCAATTCGACTTCATTAATCAATTTGTTATCAATTTGAATCATTAATTCTGAGATATCCTGATTTAACCTCACATTCATGGAGTACCCTTGATTTTCACACTAATTGGTTGTAATGGATGGAAAATATCATTTATAATAAAACTTATACATTATTAGTTATGTTTTTGTGATAACCAAAATTGCCAAATCTAGAACTATACATATATATGTTGATATTTTTGCAAATTACTTTACTGGAAGATTAAAAAAAGATTCAAATTCTCAAGCCATTTGGATGGCTAGTTTGGGAGTTATGAAATTTGAAAAAGAGTTATGAGAAGGGTTATAGTATATATATTAATGTTTAGGGATAGACCCCGTCTCCCTATGAAGTTGACAATACTAACATATACCAAAAGTGAATAGATCTCCTTCCCTCTCCACTCATCAGATAGCAAAGATCAAACCCCTTTAGCCTCAACATCCTTGAGAATATTGTTACACCTTGTATCTATCCCTTCATAACTCCATAGAGTCACTTGATTTTTGTTTGTGCAATATTTGAATCATTGAGGTACTAAATCTTTATTTCACTTATTGTATTATTCTCCCTCTTGAATTCAATTTGGTTTACTGGTGAACCCAAACTTGCTTATTAGCCTTGTCTTTCTTCTTGAAGGTCACCACATTAGATGGAATATGGTATACTATTGAATGATTGAATAAAGTTGGATTTGTCCTTTGGTACAAAATTCAAATATTGTCTTAGATGTTTGACTCCTAGATTCAGTGGGCCATACCTGTAAGGGCCCTGACCTTCATTTTCAGCTTATCCTATTTGCTTTGCCTAAACCTTGTGTTTAGTTGCTTGCTAATCACCTCTAGTGGTGATTAGGGTTTGTTTGTGCTTTGTTGAGAGTTGGAGGTGCTACTTGCAAATGACCCAAGTTTTAGGGTTGATATGCAAGTTTGTCACCTTGAGAGATGTTTCTCTCTCTCCTTGCATCCTCTAGGGTTGAGAGGATGGGTTGGGCTTGTTGTTTGAGTAGCTTTGGGCTTTGTTTTGCATTGTTGAGCCTTGTTTGGGCTTTGCCTTGCTTTGTTGGGCCTTGTATCGGGCAAGCTCTAGGTGTATCGGCCAAGCTTGGTTCCTTTTATCAGCCAAGGAGGGTGCTTGTGGGTGTGATGGTTTGCCATGATGGGCGACACACACCCCACCACCTTGCATCATTTGTGTCACCCCCTTGTGGACACTTGGTGCTTGTTGCTTGCATGTGGAAAATGCTTTGGACATGTGGAAGTGGCGAGATGAGTAGGTGGTTTTGCCCCATGGACAAGTGTCCCTATGTTGGGCGACACCTTTCCTTAGTTTACTCTTCACCCTCTTCTATATATGTCTCTCCTTTCTCTTGCTTAGGATCACTTTAGTTCCTTAGTTGCTTCCCTTCTTCCTTGGTGGTTGATACATCTCCTTGGTGAGCTTGGTGGCCGATACACTTGGTAGAGCAAGCTTGGTGGCCGATCTTCTTGGAGTATTCTTCTTCCTCTAGTGGTGGTCGAACCCTAGAGTGTGTCTTACTTCTCTTCTTGTGGTGAGCATCTCCCCCTATTTCCTTAGAACCTTCCTCTCCTTCTTGCTTGTTCTTTGGCCATGGTGGTTATAATCTTTGCTTTTCTTCTTGAGGTGGCCAAAGGTGGTGTTTGGATCTTGTAAGCTTGGTGCTAGGAGCTTGGAGTTGGCTTAAGGTGGGTTACATAACTCCTAACCCTAGCTATACTACTTCCTTTTCTTGTTGCATGTTTATGTTTCATCTTGATCGGCCATGCAACTTGTTAGATATGTTTCTTGCCCTATTTTGTACCTTTAATCTTGTTTAATGTATGATGGATATGTTGTTGATGTGTTCTTAGACCTTGTGGTTGAACCTTGAGTTTAGGTTTTCTTGGGAAAAAACCATTTCTCTTCCATTTGGTTTAGAGAAGTGAGTCTGAGCTCTAGTGGTGTAGGCAAAACCCCTCTCACTTGGTTGGTGAGAGGTGAGTCTATACTCTAGTTGCTTGGGCAATACACTTCTCTCACCATGGATTTGAGAGGTGAGCCTTGGTTGGACGTTGACTTAGTGGAGGTTGGGATCTTGACCAGTGTGGGAATGATCCACCATGTTGCCCGAGATGTGATGGAGGTTGTGCAAAACCCCTCTCTCTTGGTTGTTGAGAGGTGAGCCAACTCTATTGATCTATTAGGGTTTGATGGTGGTGATCTTGAGGTTGGTGATGAACAAACCGATATGGACCTTGTGCTTTGCACGATATCCCTCTTCTAGGGTTTTGTCTTAGGCGATATGATAAGTTGAGTTTTGTTGGCTTTGTTGCCCGATATGACCCCTTAACCTTGCTAGTGTCCTTGGGTGATATGCCTTGACCAAGATGTACCTTTGCCTTAGTTGGTGTTGTGCCTTTGGCCGACATGGTTCTTAGTAGATACCTCTGTTTTGTACCTTGGGTGACATAGGCTAGTTTTGTTGTTTCGCGATATGATGATTGGGTAGTGAAACCCTAATAGGTGCCTTAGTGGTGATCGAGATGTAGTGCCTAACCCAGTTGGATGACAGGCCACCTTGTGGTTCCTTGGTGTCGTTTTTTATAGTAAGCTTGTTGGGCGACATAGTGTTGAGGTTGGGCACCATGGCATTGGTTGTTATGGCTTAATTTGGTCGATATGGTGAAGAAGGTTGCTCGATATGAACCCTAACCCTAATGGGTGATATGGTCTTGGCCGTTAGGGATAGTTGTGTTGTATGACACACCCTTGCTCCTTGGTTGCACGGTATGAGCTACACGATATCACCCCTGGTTCCTTGGTTGTACGATACACAACTTCTGGACCATTTGCACGATACACATCATCTCTGTTTGCCCGATATCCCTTACATGGATGCACCCCATCGTTGACTGATATGTGTGGCAAAGTGCCCTAGACGATAGGCTTTTAGTGAGGGATGTTACCTTGCCCGATATCCCTTTTGGGTGAGGGATGTGTTGCCTGCCACACCTGTAGTGAGGGTAGGCATTATCTTGGGTAAGGGTTGCACCTAGCTCAGAAACCCTAGTTTTGGTGAGTCGTTATCTTGTAACTCACCTTTTTGGATGATGAGTTATGAATGATAGGTTTTAACCAATGATATGTTTGATACTTAACGATGATGCTACATAAGATGATAAAACACACGGTTATGTTTATAAGGTAAGTTCATAGTGGATTCTCATGGTTTCATAACAATAATTTAATTAATACAACTTTGTGCTTCATGTAGCTATGATCACGGATGTTGTTCCAATCATGTACCTGCAACCCTAATCACATGATAATCTTAAAGATCTATGTTTGGTGATGCAGTTATCTCTCTTGATATGTATACTAAGCATGCAGGTGAATCAAGTGAATTCATAGCCAGGTAAGAGCTATGAGGTGTATATGTTCTGTATAATACTCAATGATGATAATCCTTGTTGATAAGATAACATGTATCACCAGTATGATGTGAAAGGTCTGTTGACCTGATGAAGGCTGAGTACCTAGTTGAGGTGTTATCCTTTGATGTTTAGATAAGGGATTGCTATCGCATGGTGATGATGTAAGCCTTGAGAGGCAGTGGCATTCTGTGATGAGGGATTGAGATCCCATGGTAATAATGCAACTCAATATTGTTTATGTTTTACAACTTGGTTGCCTCAACAATATGACCGGCCTGAATCGTGCGTCCTAAAATTGGAGGTGGATCTGAGGTAGTCGAGCTTTTACATTTATAACCTGAATCCTTCTAGGCCCTCGCAACTTTGTTTACGGGGTCGAAGTACATATACGGGGTCGAACACAGGGACAAGGGTGGCAGTGTTGAGAACTCGGAATCGACATGCTACACTCCGGCAAGGATAGAGATATGATAAAGTTCTGAGAAGGGAATAGCAGAGCAAGAACGATAAAACAAGAGAAAACCCTATCTCCAACTGGAGTTACAAGGAAAACTTAGATTTTTAAGCATTTAGCCGTTTTTAGGGGTTTTCATGCAACAGAAACGGAGAGATAATACTAGAGCTATCGCATGGTACAAAGGAGAAAACTCCAATAAAACAAGCGGCAGCAGGAACATCCTGTACCCCTCCTCTCAGAGCGGGTACCTCTAACCAAGAATCAAAACCACTCTCGAGGTTGCTGGACTTTAAGTTAGAGTGAAATGTTACTAAAGCAACTCCGATTCTGGGCACTCTCATACTCCAAAACCGGACCAAACACTAGAGCCACAACACATCTCTCGAAGTTGTTGCGACGGGAAAACACGATTCGGTACCTAAGCAAAACGCGATCCAAACATGCAAGCTAGAGTTTAGATATTAAACATAGCAGTCATCCAACAGGGGTGCCAAGCATACAACAGCAGATAATTAAACTCTTCCATTTCCATAAACAAAAAGGGTCTTAATTACAATGCATAACTAAAGAATTAAATAACAGAAATAAAGATAGAGGTCACCTTCTTGATGTAGAAGGACGACTGACTACATCGGCTCTCCAGCCCGATACAATAGTATCGGGCGGCACACCCTCTCAGGCGGCACACCGTGACAGCCGGTTGTATCGTTCAAGGACCCTGGCCAATACGCTTAAGTCCGGCGGCACCCTCTCGAGCGACACGCCATGACGGGCGAAGCGTATCAGGTTCGATATCGTGTCGGGCTAGTGGTGACGCATCCATGTCAGGCACTGGTGTCGCTCATCCACGTTGGCCGATATCGGCCTGCAGTGTCTCCCGGGATGGTCCAGAGTGAACCATCCCCTCCCTCTCGGGATGGGGAGGAGCTCACCTAGAGTTGCCTAGCACGAACACTCAGGCACGATACTTCTACTCTCGCAGCTTCCTCCAAGGATTTGCTCGGGGTTCCGACCTGTCTAGACCTCCGACCTGTCCCGACCTGTCTTTTCGGCTTCCTGTAGCTGCTATTTATAGGCAACGGTTGGGGGAAGTTATGGTGCTCGAAGCGCCACATGTCCTTCTTATTCGCGGGGTCGGAGGATGGCCGATACACCTATCGCCCGGCACCTGGATGTCAGATGTCGGTCACGTGACGGGCGGCGCCTGCCGGTGGGTGGCCTGTGTCGCGCGACAAGCTTGGGTTGTCGTGGCGAGCTCGGCTCCCTGTCGGGTAAAAGACTTGTCATCCTTCAGTTTCTTCTCGCTCGGCATCCCCGTGTCGCGCATCGTTGTATTGCGCTACCCTGTCGGGCAGTGATCGTATCGGTCGTCAGGAAGGCCGATGCATGCTGAACTTATTTGTGGGCCGGGACGACCTTATTGATGATAAATAGGTCAAAATAGGAGGAAAATACTGCAAAAGATGGAAATATTGAATTAAGAGCGTTGTTTGGCCAATTATTGTGAAAGTACATATAAAAGAGAGGAAATAGTTAAAAAGGGAAGTTTTGATAACAGAAAAATAGTCTAAAATATCTCAAAATTTGGTGTTATCAACTCCCCCAAACTTAGCGTTTCGATTGTCCTCAATCTATATTTAAACTTTATTTTGTGATGCTTCTTCTTGCTCGGTGTAGCTTTTAGGCCAAGAGGTAAAAACAAGTATCGCGATGCCTTTAGAGATGATGCTGCCCCACTACAAACAAAAGAC
The DNA here is from genome assembly GCA_963693085.1 of Alisma plantago-aquatica. NCBI lineage: Eukaryota > Viridiplantae > Streptophyta > Magnoliopsida > Alismatales > Alismataceae > Alisma > Alisma plantago-aquatica. Next base: position 566,159,925 of record OY856415.1, read on the forward strand.
CTTGCGTTTCCTACCTTATTATTTCAGTAAAAAATTTCTTTCTCTACAGCTTCAGCGAGACTTTGTTGTATGATTCTGAAGTTAGCTTCCACACCAAACAACTTTATTTTTGGGTCAGAAAGTTTTGTATTGGGTAGGCTAAGGATTTTTGGGTTTTTCATCTTGTTTCCCATCAGTCCATCCAGGTAAGGGTCCGTTAGCGGGCAAGTGCTCCCTGCAGTCCAAGCCAGTTGGCTTTAGAGCAGTGATTTCACATCCTACGTACCACTGCCCCAGATCTACCATGCCTAAAGATGGGTACTTTTAGAAAACAAGTGTGCATATGTTTTTTTTTTTCTGTTATTGGGCACAACTCTCATGCTTTTATTCACTCTCATAAGGCTACTTTCTCTTTTTGGGATTTTTGTTGGGTAAGGGGAAACAAGAGGATTTTTGCTATTTCGGAAGCTTTTTCCTTCTCCATACTCATCTCTTAGCTGTTTGCGAGATTATTATATTTTTTCGAAATTTTTGGCACGAAAAAACATAATCTTTTGTTTGTTTGAAGCAGCATTATCAGAAAGATATAACAAAACTTGCATTTCGTTGAGCACATAGAAAGTAGACTTGGCGAGAAGGCACAACAGGTTTTTACTAATATAGCGACTTTGTACATATGTAAGGAAACAAAATAAGCAAAATTTTCAAAAATTTTATATGAGCATGACATTTTATACGAGCATGGGTATATACACATGATATAGGAGAAGAACAAAATGACACAAGAAAATATTTTTTATACCTACTTCATTGGTACATGGGTACCCCACCCCCCAAACTTACTCCACACTCTGTCCCAGAGTAGTGAAGAAGACAGGGTGAGGTCATGCTAGTCCAGTGAAGGTTAGATGGTGGTTGCGCCTGTGCCATCGAGAAGCTGCAATATGCTTCTTTGTTGCCACCATTTTATTTCCCCAGTTGTATGTAGCCGGAACAAGTGCAAAGCTCTCAAGAAGGAAGCTCGAGGCTCATGCATAGCAAATAGAGAGCTCTTGAAAACACTTGTGGATACTTCCCATATGAAGAAGATGGAACCGGAATGCCCAGATTCAATCTGGAGGCCACCGGGGAAAGACTTGTGCTGTCTGTGGAGATGGTCCTAAACCACCACAGAAGATAGACTATGATAAGAAAGTGATCCTCCTCTGGAGATACCAAATCAAGAAAAATCCATCCTCTCTCTATCTCAGCGGTTGATGGCTAGCTGCCTCGGGATTCTGACGTTTCTGTCTGACAGTTGTTGCTTCAGCTGCGGCCGCAATTCTGATTCTTGTGCCTTGTTTGTCAGCTCGGTCGGAGGTTTGCCTTGTGTGAGCCATACTTGTTATCAAATACATTGATCACTTAAATGTTAGGTCGGGAAAAACTAGAATCACGATAAAACTTATCGCGCTATAAAGCCTGGTGTATCGTTAATTAAAAGAAAAAAAAACCGAGGCGATACGAGATCGGGCGATATGGGGGATCTGTGCGGCACAACACGCTGCCCGGCATGGGTATGTCGGGCGATAAGGTCGCATGAAAACAACTGCCCCATAGGACGTCATGACGGAAAACGTGTCGCCCGTTAGGACGTGTCGGGCAAACACTATCGGCCGACGTGTCGTGCTTCACTATGTTGGGCGATACAAATTAAATCAACTAAGTTCGTTAACCCGATAAGCAGCGCGCGATATGAAACCCGTGTCGGGCGAACAGGCTGTCGGGCTATACCTTTGATCTTTGGAGCCATCGCCCGATATAAGGGTAAAGGCAAGCTGGCCGACACGCGAGCAAAAAGTGTGTTACTGCATGTGGTATAGGTGGCAAAAAAGAGTAAGTGTAGTAGCCTGACACGTCGAGCCCTCCTTACTAAATATAGCAAACCCAGCTGGGGGTAAATCGGGCAGTTCTGGGGTGCGCGTCGGCCATTGAGACATGTAGTTCCCGAGACGACGGTCCCATCAGTCGTATTAAGGGCAATTACTCGCATGCACGATACGAGTGCACCCCGCCCAAGAATGCCAACCATCTCAGCCGTTGCGATGCCTGAGAGATTACAACCTGATACAAGCGTTCCTGCGCACCGACTGAGTTGTTGCCCGATACGGTTAAAAACATGCGGCTGAAAACTAAAACTGAGTGAAGAAAAAGCGATCAAAGGGTAAAACATCATCGGCTCAGGGTTAGGTTCCCGACCTCAGAAGGTATTACTCTTCAAAGCTCCGTAAAATACAACAGTGCCCCATAAAACAGAAGAGCCGGTACGCTCGACGCGTGCACTGACTCGGGCCTTATTACAGTCCATAATGTGTATTTAACATGGAAGAAAAATGCATCCCACTCTAGTAAAGAAAGAAAAACTCAGGTTGCCTCCCGAAAAGCGCTTTGGTTTCCGTCGCCAGCTCGACCGGTGCAAGCTCTTCTCATTCAGCTTTTGATAGTACCCATATCCTGCAGGTCGATTTCTGCTCTCCTGACAAAAGCTTCATCTTCATAAAACTTCTTTACTCTGTGCCCATTCACCTTGAAGACCTTTGTCGGATCATCTTTTTCGTAGAGATCCATCATTCCTAATGGGTATATCTTTGACACAGTAAACGGTCTCGACCATCTTGTCTATAACTTTCCAGGGAAGAGGCGAATAGAAGATTTAAATAATAGAACTTTATCCCCTTCACTCACATCCTTCCTTCTCAGATGAGCATCATGCCACACCTTCTTTCTTTGTTTGTAGATTCTTGCATTTTCATAGGCGCTCATCCTCAGCTCTTCGAGCTCTTAAAGCTGCAAAAATCTCTTTTCTCCTGCTTTCTCAAGGTCCATGTTTAAGAATTTGATCGCCCAAAGGGCCTTATGTTCTAGTTCTAGAGGCAGATGGCAGGATTTTCCGTAGATAAAGTTGTAGGGTGTGGTTCCAATGGGCATTTTGTAGGCGGTCCTATAGGACCATAGTGCATCATCAAGCTTCATAGACCAGTCTTTCCTTGTTCGGCTGACAGTTTTCTCAAGGATCTGCTTGATTTGCCTGTTGGAAACATCTACCTGCCCTGACGTCTGTGGGTGGTAGGGTGTAGTGATCTTGTGCTTCACTCTGTACTTACATAGGAGTGTTTCAAACTGTCTCTCTCCAAAGTGTGACCCGCCATCGCTTATTACAGTGCGCGGTACACCGAACCGAGGAAAGATCGTCTTCTCGAATAGCTTGATCACCGACTTGGCGTCTCATGTTTGAGTTGCTACTACTTCCACCCACTTTGAGACATAGTCTACTGCCACTAGTATGTATTGATACCCTCGGGATGGAGGAAATGGCCCCATGTAATCAATCCCCCACACGTCGAAGATTTCTACTTCGCTCCAGCTCGCCATCGACATTTCATTCCTCCGCCCTATATTCCCTGTAGACTGGCACTCTTTGCAAACTTTTACAAATTGTGCAGCATCTTTGAATAACGAGGGCCAGTAGAAACCTGACTGTAGCACTTTTGCAGCCGTTCTTTCGCTACCAAGGTGTCCACCGTAGGGGGAGGTGTGACACTCTTTCAGGATGTTCGCTGTTTCTTCCCCGGGGATGCATCTCCTGTATAGACTTTCAGCGCATCTTCTGAAGAGGAGAGGATCATCCCAATAGTAATTTTTAGCATCCGCAAACAGTTTCTTTTTCTGATTGTAAGTAATGTCAGGTGGCAGTTCCCCACAAGCAAGATAGTTGCAGATATCTACAAACCAGGGCAAGTCTTCTGCTTTAGCTTCTGCCAACATAAGGGCCTCATCGGTATAGTCGTCGTTGATCGGTGGTCCCCCTTGCCTTTCATCTACGATCCTCGATAGGTGGTCAGAGACCACATTTTCTGCGCCCTTTTTGTCGATAATTTCATGGTCGAACTCTTGCAGCAATAAGGCCCACCTCAACAGACGGGGCTTTGTGTCTTTCTTTTTCATTAGTTATTTTATTGCCCCATGATCTGTATATACCTTGACCTTTGCTCCAACGAGGTACGACCTGAACTTGTCAAAGGCGAAGACAATTTCCAGGATCTCTTTTTATGTGGTCGTGTAGTTTACCTGTGCTTCGTCCAACGTGCAACTAGCATAGCAGATCACATGGTGCTGTTTATCTTTCTTCTGCCCCAGGACTGCTCCTACCGCATATTTGCTAGCGTCGCACATAAGCTCAAAGGGTAAATCCCAATCTGGCGCTTGGAGGATGGGTGGGGATACCAAAGCATTTTTCAAAGCCTGAAAAGCATTGAGACAGTCATTAGAGAAAACAAATTCAACATCCCTTACCAGTAGATTGGACAGAGGCTTTGAAATCTTTGAGAAGTCCTTTATGAATTTGCGGTAATAACCGGCGTGCCCGAGGAAGCTTCTAACTCCCATCATGGACTTTAGTGCAGGAAGCTTAGATATTGCTTCTACTTTGCTTGTGTCCACCTCAATCCCACACCTTGAGATCTTATGCCCCAGAACGATGCCCTCCTGTACCATGAAATGGCACTTTTCCCAGTTTAGGACCAGGCTGTTCTCCTTGCACCTTTGAAGAACCAACGATAGATTCTTCAAGCAGGTATCAAAGACCTTCCCATAGATGGAGAAATCGTCTATGAAAACTTCTATGATGTCTTCTAGAAAATCTGAAAACATTGATATCATGCATCTTTGAAAGGTGGCGGGAGCATTGCAGAGTCCGAAGGGCATCCTTCTGAAAGCATAAGTGTCGTAGAGGCAGGTGAATTTTGTTTTCTCCTGATCGTCGGGCAAGATGGGTACCTGATAAAATCCTGAAAAGCCATCAAGGAAACAAAAGAAATCGTGATGTGCCAATCTTTCAAGAACTTGGTCAATAAAAGGTAGCAGAAAATGATCTTTTTTGTAGACTGATTTAGCTTTCGGTAATCGATGCACATCCTCCATCCGGTGACGGTCCTAACCGCCACCTCGTCACCCTTTTCACCCTTTACCACTGTCATCCTGCCCTTTTTGGGTACTATGTGAATCGGACTCACCCAGTTGCTATCGCTGATTGGGTAAATGATCCCCGCATCCCTTAGCTTGATTACCTCTTTCTTGACGACTTCCTTGAGCATCTGGTTCAGCTTCCTCTGGGGTTGATCCAGAGGCTTGGCGGATTCTTCCAAGTTGATGTGATGCATGCATAAGGCGGGGCTAAGGCCTTTGATTTCTTCTACTGAATATCCTATAGCCCCCCTGTGGAGTCTCAACTCCTCCAGAAGTCGGTCCAGTTGGTTTCTCGAAAGATTGACATTAACGATGACATGGTTTCTCTCTTCTTTATCCAAGAATTCATATTTTAGACCTTTGGGCAATGGTTTCAACTCAGGCTTTGCTCTGGGTGCCTTCCCTTAAGGCTCCTCCTCGAGAGAGGCATACTTCACGGACTCCACCACCTCATTTTCTTCGTGCAGATCTTCGTCAGACAGGTCAAAAACGTCGAGATACTTTGCAACTTCTCGATCTTTGACGTATGAATCCTAGTAGCTCATAGCCCTCGCAAGGGGGTCCACTATTCGGATGTCCTCCTCTATCTCCTTGCAGAAATTATCGTAGCTATCCGCGAAGCATGCAGATTCAGACATGGAAGGACCCTTCATTGCCTCCTTCACCTTGAAGCCCAGGTAGTCGTCTCCGACCCTCAGCGTGATAATCCCCTCAGAGACATCAATCAACGCCCTTCCTGTCGCCAGAAAAGGACGTCCAAAGATAATCGGGCAGCGGGGGTCTTCTGCTGTGTCAACGACTACTATGTTACAAGGTATGAAGAAATTACTGACCCTGATTGACACATCTTCAACAACTGTGACTGGACTCTTAAAGGTATGGTCCGCCAGTTCGATCCTCATATTGGTACGCACCATGTCAGTTAAACCCAACCTTTGCGCGAAGCTCAGGGGCATGAGGATGATGCTTGCCCCTAAGTCAGCAAGACCTTTTCGCTCAACGTTGTCCCCGATGGCAAATAGGATCGTAAAAGCTCCAGTGTCTCTTCTTTTGTGTGGTAGGTCAGGCTTAACAAAAGCTGAGGAAGCAGATGCCAGGTACACGGTCTCAACCCTTCCTCCTCTTTTTTTCTTCGTGATGAGATCCTTGAGGAATTTGGTGTAGGTTGGCATCTCTTCCAAGGCGCCAAGGAAGGGGACTTCAAGATGCAGTTTCCTGATCGAGTCCATGAACCTTTCGTGACACTTTTTCAGATTGGCCTTGATCAGTTTATAAGGAAACGACAGCCTGGGACCATAAGGATTCCTCCCACCAGATAGCTCATCGAAAGGCTTCTGTGTAGGCTCTCGAGCTTCTGCTTGTCTACCTCTGTCCTCTGTCGAAATCGCACTCTCAGACCTTGGCTCGGGCTCTAGTGTGGCTTCATCAGTGCACTCCACCGTCTTCCCAAACCTTAGTACTGCCATTCTGGAAGTTTCAGGGTAGGAGAGTGTTTTTCCTGCAGGGTCCTTTCTTAGAGCAGCCATCTGGGCCAATCATTGATCGACCTCGCGCTGGCGCATCTGCAAACTCACCATATGGTGTTGCATGGAATTCAGAGCTCCAGGACTGGCGAGCGCTCCCTGTGCCAGCTGGTCGATGATAGTGTCTTGTCTCTTTATGTAAGCAAACAACTGACCAACCAAACTGGGTTGGTGCGAAATCCCATCTTGGCCTTGACGTTCACCCTCAGACAGAGATTGCTCACAGCGAGACATGGTGTCAGAGCTCAATGGAACAGATCACCGTTCTTCAGAGTTCCTGAAATGGCACGAGAAATCAAGTCAACAAATAGAATTATTATTTTGTGCAAAGAGTAATGATAGTAAAATAACAAAAGAAAGAAAAGAGTGTTGTCAAGCTCATTTCTAAGCTTGAGGCACAGGAGTGTAGTTAGTGGATTCAGATTCGTCAACAGTGCCATTTTGTCTTGTCCCCGGCAATGGCGCTAAAAAGTTGACCGGCCTAAATCGCGCGTCCTAAAATTGGAGGTGGATCTGAGGTAGTAGAGCTTTTACATTTATAACCTGAATCCTTCTAGGCCCCCACAACTTTGTTTACGGGGTCGAAGTAGATATACGGGGTCAAACACAGGGACAAGGGTGGCAGTGTTGAGAACTCGGAATCGACACGCTACACTCCGGCAAGGATAGAGATATGATAAAGTTCCCAGAAGGGAACAACAGAGTAAGAATGATAAAACAAGAGAACCCTATCTCCAACTGGAGTTACAAGGAAAACTTAGATTTTTAAGCATTTAGCAGTTTTTAGGGGTTTTCATGCAACGGAAACGGAGAGATAATACTAGAGCTATCGCATGGTATGAAGGAGAAAACTCCGGTAAAACAAGCGGAAGCAGGAACATCTTGTACCCTTCCTCTCAGAGTGGGTACCTCTAACCAAGCATCAACACCACTCTCGAGGTTGCTAGACATTAAGTTAGAGTGAAATGTTACTGAAGAAACTACAATTCTGGGCACTCTCGTACTCCAGAACCGAACCAAACACTAGAGCTACAACACATCTCTCGAAGTTGTTGCGACGGGAAAACACGATTCAGTAGCTAAGCGAAACACGATCCAAACATGCAAGCTAGAGTTCAGATATTAAACATAGCAGTCATCCAACAGGGGTGCCAAGCATACAGCAACAGATAATTAAACTCTTCCATTTCCATAAATAAAAAGGGTCTTAATTACAATGCATAAGTAAAGAATTAAATAACAGAAATAAAGATAGAGGTCGCCTTCTTGATGTAGAAGGACGACTGACTACAGTGGCTCTCCAGCCCGATACCGGTCAGAAGCCTAGCTCGATACAACAGTGTCGGGCGGCACACCCTCTTAGGCGGCACACTGTGACAGTCGATTATATTATTCAAGGACCCTGGCTGATATGCTTAAGTCGGGTGGCACGCCATGACGGGTGAAGTGTATCGGGTTCGATATCGTGTCAGGCTAGTGGTGACGCATCCATGTCGGGCATTGGTGTCGCTCATCCACGTTGGCCGATATCGGCCTGCAGTGTTGCCCGGGACTGTCCTGAGTGAACCATCCCCTCCCTCTCGGGACGGAGAGGAGCTCACCTAGAGTTTCCCGGCACGAACACTCAGGCACAATACTTCTAATCTCGCAGCTTCCTCTGAGGATTTGCTCGGGGTTCCGACTTGTCCCGACCTCTGACCTGTCCCGACCTCCGACCTATCATGACCTGTCTTTTTTGCTTCATGTAGCTGCTATTTATAGGCAGTGGTTGAAGGAAGTTATGGTGCTCGAATTACCACGTGTCCTTCTTATTCCCGGGGTCGGAGGACGGCCGATACACCTATCGCCAGACACCTGGATGTCAGCTGTCGGTCATGTGATGGGCGGCACCTGCCGGTGGGTGGCCAGTGTCGTGCGACAAGCTTGGGTTGTCGTGGTGAGCTCGGCTCCCTATCGGGTAAAATACTTGTCATCTGTCAGTTTATTCTCGCTCGGCATCCCCGTGTCACGCGTCGTTGTGTTGCGCTACCCTGTCGGGCAGTGATCGTATCGGTCGTCAGGAAGGTCGATGCAGGCTGAACTTATTTGTGGGTCGTGATGGCCTTATTGACGATAAATGGGTCAAAATAGGAGGAAAATACTGCAAAAGATGGAAATATTGAATTAAGAGCGTTGTTTGGACAATTATTGCGAAAGTACATATAAAAGAGAGGAAAATAGTTAAAAATGGCAGTTTTGATAACAGAAAAACAGTCTAAAATATCACAAAATTTGGTGTTATCACAATCCACTTAAAATATACTAATTAATTACAGTGGAACATATCATGTAGTTTTCCCTAGCCATAGATCCATCATCGTCAGTAGTTGGTGATGGTGAAATGGGTTCTCCTGCGAATTAACCTGGAAACGCATATTGTTGAATATGTGTGGTTGCTCCTAGCCAAAAATAGGAGGATTAGAGTGCAACTTCGGTTGTAGACTCCAGAGCGCGGATTCAGACCCATGGCTCAATATGATAGGGCATGGTGAACAGGACCATGGCTCAGGATGTGTGATAAGAGCATGGTGAACAGACCCATGGCTCAATGATTATGGAGCACGGTGAATAGGCTTGTCACTCGGTTTCACTAGCGCTAATACCTGTACCAAGGTGGGCTAGGCAGAGGGTAGCCTGACCCTGTGGCTGCAGCCACCTAACCACGAGACTGCGGTCCTACTATTAGTACTCGTGCACTAACCACGAGGTGGTGAGGTCATGGAGTCCGGCTCTTCCATTGACCTTGTATGGCACTGGCTTGGGCTTCACAGCCGATGGTTGGATTTGAGCGGTACGGTTCACTTCCTCAAGGCATGATAATACGTAATCCAGCTGAATAATATATTCTGCTTAGGGAAAAACCACGAAACATTGATTGAGGCCTTGCTTGTATAGTTGATCTAGTTATACCTTGCAATTATTTGTATGATCCTTATATTTTGTGATAAGTTCTTATAAAGCTTATCTTTTCAAACATGTTCCATAAGAATATCTGGATATATGCCTCCTAGATACCCTGGTAAGTTTATTAATAAAATAAGTCCTGCTCAGTATGCTGCTCATATTATCTGCTTAATTTGCTTTAGCTTTTCTGAATTTTTATAGTTTCAGCGGGGAGTTATGGTTCTCGTTGCGACTGGGTGTCTCACCCTGTTGGTTTACAACGTTTTTAGGTGATCGTGCTAGATGTGGTGGTGGTTGCGAGGTTGTGGCCAAACAGCAAGAAGAGCAGTAGAAGGCAAGAGATGGATATGTTGTTGTTTTGATGGTTTTGTAGTAGAGTACTAGAGTCATCCCTGTACTCTCAGGTCTTCAGAGGTGTTTTGACGATGTTTTATGATGAATAGCTAATGTAGCTAATAGCTAATGTAGCTTATATATCCTTCCACTGGCCTGATGTGGCCCATTATGTATATATAAATAGGTAATGAACTCTTATGTTGACAGGACAGCTGGTCCATATAAGTTGTGGACATATATCCATGCTTGTGCATATTTTTATAACATGTTTCCTTGCAGGATGAGGATCTATATGTAATGTTCTATTTTATCTGTTTTCTACAATTAATTTCAATGAACCCGTGTTTTCGGTAATATGTGGTCTATGGTGTTTCTGCGCGTTTTCGCATGGCATCTCATTGTCTGTGTAATGGTGGGATCTTATTACAATACCCCCCAACCCTACACAATGGATAATGAACACAGAGGTCCCCTGGTATTAGATACCCCCATATGTAAAAGTGTCTTTCACTCATAGAGGGAAGAACAATTGACACCCTATCCCTTGAAAAAAAAATTAGATTTCATGCACCAATGAATAAATCCTTACCAGTTATATATATTGGATATTTTGATAATTGGAATTTTTGGTACTTTTTAGTACATCTTGTTTTTTGAAAAATATTGCAAAAATTTGGCGTCTTGAGTATTCTTGTGATTTCGATATCTTTCATCATTGAAATTCATAATTCATTGAGCTTACTCCACCAAATAGTCCTTACCTAATTTATAAATATATTTGGTCTCCTTTTTATGTTTATTTAAATACCTCAATAATAAAGATTTCATACCAACGTTGCTGACCAGACTCTTATTTTTGGTCCAAGTGTGGATTCATTCTCTATTGTAATTCATGGGTAAACGGTACAATGAAGACCTACAAGAGATGTACAAGAGTTGTCCTATGTTGAAGAGTAGATAAGACTCATGTATGTTTTAAATGTTAGTACTTATGTATAAGCTTCTATGCCACTAATGTAAAGTATGAATTCAAAAAGATTTGTTTATATATTTTGATACAAGTTTGTAAAAGTTTGATCCTAAAGATTGGGTCTTTACAAGAACACCAACACCTGATTAAGATAAGATCGCATGAATGTATACGATTTTCGTCGTTAAACCTATGTAGCTCCATATTAGGGATTCGGTCGAGTTTGGCCCAAGTTGGTTATTAAAAAAAATTGATGATCAAAATCTTTGACTATAATAAGGTTTCAACACAAAGTTTTGGTTCAGGTTTCATGCCATTATGGAGTTCCTTTCATGTTTACGTGATTACTTCACGGTTTAATTCCCTCACTTGAATTTTAGTATAAAAAAAGACTCATAACAGGGAAACAAGACAAAGTTTAAACACAACATGAGATTTAAACAAATGAGGTGATATATATCAACAAGGTAGAGACAAGATTAGCATATCTCAAAGGTGGGTGGATTGTCACCTAGGTCTAGTTTCACAAGATTCATCATTATATTCAATGTGTCCACATACATTAGCTAAAGCATTTGGATTCAACATATGAATTAGGTGGGATATCCATATAAAAGGGGTAACAAGGATTAGGATAATCCTAATTTAAAGGGAAGAGAAAAGGATTATGATCCATATCGATACTTCTGCACAAGGAAGACAAACAAGCTTCATATGTCACATAAGAGGTCAAAAAGGTGTTGATTAAAGACACATACATCATATCACACAAGGGGTTGGACTTAGTCATTCTGGTCACAACACCTTAGAATATTACCAATTCATAGATCTAAAATATTTGAAGCATCAATGGGCTCAAGATTCTCATTTTGAATCAAGTATAAAAAAGCATTATCATAAAGGGGTCATATTCAAGCATAAAACGTCATATGGACCAAGACAAGAGAAAAAGATTTATGGTTTAAGTTAGTGTAATAGTGATGCACGAAGTTAGTAATTTTTTAATATTAGGATGAGCCCATATGTCATTTAAAAACAAGATAGAATTCTATAGAAAAGTCCATCATTAAACTCAAATACACATCACATGTGTACATTACAATCAACTAAAGAGCAAAAGGGGTGATTAAAAGCCTCACTAGGCTCCAAAGTATGCAAATGTTACTTTTTTATTATTAGTAAGGTAGATGTGCTATAGAGATGAAAGTTTTCTCAATCAACATCCATAAAATGAATTAAGCATAACAAAAGTTAGTGTCTTTAAGAAAATAGGAAAACAAAGAGGGAAAATTGGGTCTGAAACCTAGTCTACCATGTAGATCTCGTCGAGTTGATGCATTTGATATAGAGGCTCATCATATTTATCCAGGGATGAGAAACTCATTTTTTTAAGAAAGCTAATCAAGAACTTAGGGAATGAGGAATAGGGAATTATTGGAAAATTATTTGGTTATGGAGGTCATTGGATTGGAATCCATCATGGACGTAGCTTTGATGAACAACTTTACTGCATTGCTCCCACTAGAGGTTTGAGATGGGGGGGTTACTACTGATGTGGCTAATTGAGGTGATTTTTTCACCATTGGCTTCATAATTGAATCCTCTAAAACTTGACATACAGTAGAGGATGAGAAGATCACATTGAATAGATTAAATTTTAGTTGCAACCATGTGAAACATTTAAAGCATAAAACTTAGTCCAATATTGTTATTTGTGTCACATTTTGGATTATAAGTGAAATATGAATAGAGATAAGCATCACAAGCCTTCAAAACATGTAATTCAATACCAAGAATGTAGATATAGAGCACATATTCAAAGAGAGAAAGTCAAGTTGTTGCAATAGACTAGATATGTAATCATGAGCATGTAAAATATTAGCCTCTAGATAGGGTGTTTCAGTCAAATAAGAATACTTTTCAAGAGTGATGCCAGAAACTTCTTTTGTAGGCAAGATAGGTCTAGATTCAAGATCATTAACTTTTGCAAGGAATCTAGCATTTTCAATTCTAAGAAGAGTGAGTCTGTCAAGATAAGTTTGATTTTCATCTTCAAGCACAGTTACTTGCTTGAGATAAACACCATTTTTAGTTTATACTTCATTTTATTGAATTTGAATGTCGAGATTGAGATCTTAAAAAAAAACTATGCTAACGTTCAATGTATTTTTATTTTTCTCAAGAACTTCTATTCTATCATATAAGTCATGACTGATTTTACGTAATCATACTTTATGGACTTGCATATAAAGTAGGAAGTATGAGAAACATGATTAATTTAAATAAGAGAATATTTAGAAAATCCATGGGGATTTACCTAACTTTCTTTGAAAACTTACTCACTTCTACTTGTCACGAGTACCATGTGGCATTCATATTCATTGGTGCTTGAATCCCTTCACGAAGTAGAATGCCTAGTATGATGCGTTGTTCCTCTATTCTTACTATCATTCTTGTCCCTCTTCTTTTTTCTACCCTCCTTGTGGTGATCATCCTATTTATAATGGCCTACTCTTGTGGTGATTCGTATTTTCTTTTAGACATCCATTCTTTTAATGCCTCTTTTTCCACATTCATAGCAATGTATAGTGGATAAGGAGAACTTTCCCTTGAAGTTATTGCCTTTTGAGTAGTGGGCTTCACAACCACTTGACTTGGGGAAGGAGGAGATTAGCTCAAGATTTTAGCTTACACAAATGCTTCAACTTGGGATTTTACAGAAGCCCCCTTCTTCTTGTTCTTTGATTCTTTCTCTTCTTCCTTATCTTCTTCTTCTTAATAGTTGAGACTAAATTCATAGGATTGAAAATTTTCTATGATTTATTGAATAGGGAGATCTTCAAGGGGCTTGATTTCCTCTACATTTGTCACCTTCTTGTCCCACTAGCAAGAGAGAGGGGGGAGAATCTTGGAGTTATTATTCCTTTGTCAAAGGTTTGACCCAAGGCTACAAGAACATTCACATGGATGATGAGCCTTGCATATGTTTTAGCAACACTCTCTTTCTTTCCCATTTTAAATCCTTCAAAGAGATGGGTGAACATGTTAACTTTGTTTTCTATGAATTATTTCCATCCCTTAGTTGATGCATAATTTATCACATATCTTATGAGCTTTGTCCCAATACGATATGTGGTTGAACTCGGTTGTACTAAATGTGCAGTAGTGGGTGATAATTTCTTTAGCATTTATTTATTCTTGCTTCATGCATGCCTCACTCAAAGTACTTATCTCACCTTCCTCGGGTGTGTAAGGGAGACCTACCACTTTTCACATATAAAATCTCTCCCTTGTATGTAGAATTCCAACCTTCTCTTCTAATATAAAAAGTTTGTGCCATCAAAGATTGAGGGATTCATGGGGAATCCACCGTCAATGTTGAGAGTAGGGCTGGCAAAACCTGACCCGACCCGCTCGACCCGACCCGACCCAACCCGACTAAAGCGGGTTCGGGTCTTGATTTTTTTGACCCGACCCGAAATGACCTGAACCTGAAAAACCCGAAATTATTTGCGGGTCGGGTCCGGGTTTGCAATTCTCGACCCGCAAAACCTGCTCGACCCGAAATTCTATCTTTGTATGTATATATATTTTTCCATATTCTAGCCATATAAATTTTTAACACATACAAACATAAATTTGTGATAGTTTATATAAGTCTTTGCATGCAAAACAATAATTAATTAGCAAATTCTGCAACAATTTCGGGTCTAGCGGGTTTGAATTTTTGGGTTTTTCGGGTTTCTATTTTCGGGTTTTTCGGGATTGCATATTATATAATATTTTTAGGTCCATCGGGTTCATCGGGTCCGACCTGCAAATATGAATTTCAGGTTCGGGTCAAGCAGGTATGACCTGTAATTATTTTCGGGTCGGGTTCGGGTCGAGTATATTTCATCTGATCCGAATTGACCCGAAATAGGACCCGCTCAACCCGGACCTGATTGCCAGCCCTAGTTGAGAGAATCAAGCATGTTATAGCCCATCCACTCCTACTCATTGGAGTAATATGTTGGAGAATACCTTGTGGTGATATCAATTGTTGACTCAATGGGTTCTACATGATGGGTTAATAGAGCCACATACAATTACACAAAAATTGTTATGCCTTCAAGGTATAGGTAAATATATGTGCAACTAAACATGTAATGCAGGGATAAGAGAGTTTGAAACAAGTACCAAGGAATGCAATCAGTTATTGTGATTTCAACTTCTAAATCTAGAAATGTATTCCAGTACCTAGAGAGGTCAATCTCTAGGAGTTTGAACTATGAGGACCACATTATATTCGATTGTAAAAGATACACCATAAGACCTTCTCTTTTCAAGAAAAAAGAGTAACTCACTTCCATTTTAAGCTAAGGGATCCAACAAGCTTACCAAGGGATTACCTATGCATTGACCAAGGGTCTTCATCCTTCGCCAAGGCCTTACCCACCCATGACATAGATCTTCCATTTTGCGCATCACCTCCTTAGCCAAGGAGATAATCTTCAATCTAGCTTTATGAAGGGAGATTGGATAATAGAGATTAGAGAGCATTATAGAAGATCAAAATGATACTAACTCTATAATAGAACACCTAATTCTCTAAAATGAAAGTAGATAAGTAAATAATATTGAGGGAGATAAAGAGCTCTTGTGGAAACAACCAATAAACTATACCAAATATAGATGGAAACTTGGAATAAAGTCCAAGTGTCCCTATTTCTAGATGAGGTTACGTATATCTAGTAGAGACACTTAGATTGAATTCTATCCATTTTGGGGGTTCCATTAGATCTATTTTTGAAGTTTTCACCTCTTAAAATGGCTAAATGCACTTTTAGCACTTTATAGTAAAATGTTGTCGCCCAAGGTACACATTGGGAAATTCAAATAGAGTTCTGATTGTCAAGCCAATTAAGTTTTGTTGGATGAGTTACTTACTAATAAGAAATTTGGATGCTAGATGTTCCTATCAAGATGGTGATGGTTGTCGAATGAGATGCCCAAGGAAATCTCAACCTCTATAGGATTTTGTTAAAGCCAATCAAATGCATGTCAGCCATGTTACCTATCACATCCCAATTTTCATAGCCAATTTAAATCTTAAGACGGAGTTTTTCTAAATAATAATAGTTGAGGGGCTTTAATTCAAAGTAACCTACAATAGTTTTCCTTATGCGGAAATAGGATGAGAAAACTTCAAATAATACTCAAATTCATATTTCACTTTCAAATATGCATTATGTATATCAAATAACTCATATTAATCCTCTTTCATTTTATCTCTCCTCCATAATGGTCATAAAGCATAGAAAGAGGTTAAAGTGGTGACAATGTGACTATTGAATGAGTAAACCTTGAAATTATGACTCAAGAATTAAATAATAAAATCCTTTTTCAAAATATTTTACTTTGAATGTCTTATAATGATCAATACAGAAGTTATGGACCAATACATGAACAAAAACAAAATATAACTTCGCAGGAATATTCTAGACCTTCTAATTTGTGTATGGTTCAAATTTAAACTCATTTGATCCATGTTTGACCCTCCAAATCGAATTTGAAGGATTTGAATATAGTTTGACCAAAGTCTTGAATTTGATTTCATCAATTTCATTCATTTCCTAAAGTTTCACCCTTTAATTATTATCACGCTTTATACTATTCTATTTACCCCTCTTGAGCGCACCATCATACAGTCATGGTTTATGTTACCCCCGATCTGATGACTCTGCAATCATCATCAACCTCCACTTTTCTCGCGGTCAGAAGCATTTTCACATACCAACCTTTACCGACCATTTTCTCCCTCCACAATGCATTGTTTCCCTTGATTCTTTCATCAATGAAATCATGAAGTACAGACAACCCCATCAAGCCCTTACATTCCCTATTTCGTGATCAATACATGAAACACCCAATTAGGGGTTTTTCCCTCTCACCGCCAGGAGTTGTAGATGATGTCACTGACTTTCCAAGACTAGTATAAAGGATCATAAGTGATTCCTAAATGACATACTACTCTCCTCTGTCACCAATTTAATCTCCACTGCCCTAAAACACTCTAGCCTACCTGGTCTTCATCTTTGATAACACAGACTTCACCCCATCCTCCTTTACCGCCTCTGGCCAATTGTTGGTACAGTAATCAACACCACCTCTCCTTATTTATTCTCACTTCTCTAGTTTTCTCTATACTTGTCTAAGTCACCCAGACCTATAGGATACTATTGGAGTCTTCGTCGGCATTAATGCCCTGGTCACATAGTATCTCTTTGAAAACAAAAATAACATCTTTGTCTTTGCCTTTCCCTGATGATTATTTTGTGAAGCCTTGTTCATAGTTTCTCGCCTTGAATTGATGGGTTCTAAGCTCTGAGCTTGTGTTCCATGTTCCTTCCTTATGGCATATCTTTACTAAGCTCCTGACCATCACGAGACCCAATCTTGGGCTCGACGAGTTCGTTGAGTGATGGGGATGAGCATCATGCTCTTGGTTTGCATTGGTAAGCGTTGATTCATGGTCTGGGCTGCTGGAGTCAAAAGTGGACTACTGCTCATGCCATGGTTGAAGATGGAACAAGCCTGGTTAGTCAATGACCATGGTGCTCTTGAATGATTGATGGGATCATTAATATCGCAAGGGTAATAATGGTAGTCCCAGTTCTATCCCTTTTTTGCGAGTTTTGATAGATAAATCAAAATGACAAATTTACCCCTGCATGATTAATCGAATGTAACATTGGCTATGGATTTCTCGATCAATTTTAGTTTCATTTAACTCAAATTTGTGTTCCTTTAAATTAATGTCACGCATATGATTCCCTAGATTTTGATTGGTTTGTTTTTAAAAATTCATAGTAAATCATAGGATGCTCAGAAAAATAAAAATAAGCCATTGGAAAGGATTTTCTGCGAGGAATCTGATTGTAAGGTTTTCAAGCCATGACTTGCATTCCTATTTTGATGTTTTATTAGACACCCTAATTTGACCCATGAAACCCTAATGATGTACCTACCACACATGATTAAGGTGATCTAATCAAACCTAGTTTTCCTCAGTTAATGATGTTGATTAGTGAGCCTAACCCTAATGCACTAAAACCCTAATTCACCCAAATTCAACCTAAGATCAATACAAGGTATTGATTGATGATGTTTATGAACAGGTGTTCATATCGTAATCAATACAAGAGGAAGTTTGACCTAGATTGGACTCAAGCATCAGGAAGACTATCTCAGGATCTACATTGCTCCGAGGTAAACAGGTCATACTACTTAGCACAAGTAATTATGATTTTTTTGCATTTTAAGTACGAAGTAGACATTATCATTGCAACCTTAATGTTTTAATCATGATCACTCTATATTATTTCTTGATAATTGCTATATGTTATGTCCTATGGTTAAAATGTTCATTGTGATTAAAGTTTATGATTAATAACTCATGAAATTCATTTTAATGTTCAAGAGGACAAGAATGATAGTAACCCCCAATTAAGGGAGACCCGAAGGTCATAGCTATTATTCAATTAACAGGATCAAAGGTTCAACAAATAATCAATAATAATTATGAAATTCTACTAACTAACTGGAATTTGGTAAAAAAAAATTAAAACTTTGCTTACCTTTGAAAACTTGGAAATCTATCTATCCAAAGGTTGAATTATTCTATCTAATCCTCCTTGCACTTTATTTCTCATTTCCACAATGTGTCATTTTACTGTTTGTTCTTTCAATTGTTGTTCCTAAAACGCCGACAAACAAAACGTCGGTCAGTATATCGAAATATATTGGTATGTGGGAACAACCAAAATCTTACAAATATGGATAACAATTTAATAATCACAATCAAATTAATTAACAAGCCAATTTACATTTTCCAGTATGACATTCTCCACCACTTTTTCCCTAACCCTGGCATACCCACCTTAGGGTTCCCTTTGCTAATGACTTAAGGCCACCTTCTCAATCCTGAGCTTGGTGCCTGGGGTCACCACTAATGGTGCCCTCTAGTCATGCAATAGGCCACCTTCTCATTCCCGAGCTTGGTGCTTGGGGTCACCACTTAAGGTGTCCATTGGTCTACCCATATGGGTCTGACCTTTGGCATCATCCATCAAGGTGGCATGTAGGTGCGAGAATACATACTTCTATTATTAATGTGATAATCATAGTGACTTTATAGTTTGCAAGTATGAACATCCAAACTGATAATTTGCATTCAATGCGATTAACCATATGGAAAATCCTCGGAAAACTAAGGCGGTTATTCATAACTAACCACATACCTAATCCAGAGCAACTTGATTGTCCAACCAATAAGGATAAAGAACAAGCAACAAGCAATCAACAATATCCTAAAATTAATGCATGGGATCCAAGTGTTATAGTTTATCCAGAACATTCTAAAGCTAGACTTGGATTCCACCTTAGGCTTTCTAGACCACATTAGGGTTTTATTAGGGTTTTTGCCTCCATAACGCTTTTATCATATTAAATGCTCTCTTAGTTCATAAACCCTAATTTCAACATCATAAGCCCAATTAAAGTCGATTATTTCTCTTTTATACCAAAACTACCTTCTTTATCCTTTTAAGTTATTTCAAGTTCATTAGACTCAATTATCACCTTTAGTTTCTTTTGGATTAACAACTCATAATTCATTATGGTCTAATTCCAAATGAACTCCATTTATTATTAATTCTACCTTGATTCACACGAAAACCCTAATTTCTATATTAAAGTTATTTATCCACAAATTAAGGACCTTAATGCTCGAAATAGCTTAGATTCAGCATATTCCACTTTAATCATGAAATTAGTCAATTAAAGCCATTATCAGTCGAATTTACCAACATTAAGGTTTCAAGGCCCATTAAAGTATTATTCATGCACATTAAACTCAAAATTAAACTAATTACATGCAAATTCATCCTTTTTGTTCCTAATGTGCCCTTTCATCATTAACAGGTTAATACTAACTCTAATCATCCATTAAACCCTTATAAATATATTATTCATCTCAAAATAGGGTTCTTTAAACATTAACACATTAAAGTTGATATCTTCCATTACTTTTCGAATTGCAGGAGGAACTAGCTTTTAAAAATATATTTATTGGATTACTATCATTTTTCTGAGCAAAAATGATATATTATACTTATCAATCCAAGCTATCAATTTTTAGATATGAATTTTACAAAAAAAAACACTTACTTTGCCTAATAGGGAGGCGCCACGTAGCCTCACCCATGCAACGCAGCCCGCTTGACTTGTTTGGGAATATTTCAAAATGTCTGAAACACCCCTGGGTTAAGTGGATTTCTCCTTAGCCCGCAAGGGGTAGAATTGTCCATCGTGCCTCTTCCATCTTCAACCTCGGGCAGATCGAGAGTTGCTGCCCTAGCCGCCGAGCACATAGCTACACAGGCCTCCTCCCTCCACTTCTAGGCCCTAAGCTTGCTGGAAACCACCCTCCTGACCGCGCCGTGCCTTCACGCACCTCCGGGCACCTCTGCTGCACGGCCAAAACGGCCGGTCCTCCATTACACGGCCTGCAACTGTGACCGCACTGCAGCCATTCTGCAGCGTCGTGCAGCTGCTAGGGTCAAGGGATGATTGTTGGGACTCTTCTTCAGGGGTCTGGGAGCATCGTTCCCCCATCCAGATCCCGTTCACAGCTCCACCTCGCTCCAGGTTACATTAACCCCCATGGCTAGGGTTTTGTATGCAAGAAACAAGAAGAAGGGGGAGAGAAGTGCGTGGTATAAAAATCCTAAATGTATGTCGAATGTTGTAATATACATAGTAATACGCAATAAAATATATACACAGAAGGTTATTTGAATCATATCTAAAATAAATAATCCACAAAGTGATGAGATATGTCTCCAACCTCGTCTTTTATTTATGTAATAGACTCATCTATTTTTCTTACTAGATCCAAGTAAATAGGTCAATGTCATGTATTTGAGACATGCCCACACTCCATTTGTCTCATGGTGATTATTCAAATCCTATTTATATCTGATTTAAAACAAAAATAATACCAATCTCATACAAATACATAACATTATTTTTCAAGTGCCCCCTTCATCAGAGGGCTGGCTCCGCCACTGTATACAAGCATATATAAACATATATTGACACATACACACACACACACTCGACTCAACACACACACACAAACATAGACACACACACACACCCACACACACCCACACACACACACAAATATATATATATATCTATATATAGATAAATATATATATATATATAGGGTATATCTTCGCTACCCGTGCGGGTAACTAACATTTCGCTACCCGTGCATCAAATTTGTAATGGGATGACACATATATGTAACGAGACAATCAAATTTGTAATGAGAGAACCCAAATTGTAATACAAAAACTCGTTTTGTATTACAGCGCTGTTACAGTAATAAATATATATTTATTACTGTAACAGTGTTGTAATACAAAACGAGTCTTTGTATTACAATTTTGGTCGTCTCATTACAAATTTGGATTGTCTCATTACAAATGCATACCTTCCCATTACAAAACGGATGCACGAGTAGTGAATCTTAGTTACACGCACGGGTAGCGAAGATATACCCATATATATATACATATATATACATATATATATGTATATATATGTATATAAGTATATATATATGTATATACGAATATATATATATATATACATATATATGTATATATATATGTATACATATATATATATATATATATATATATATATATATATATATGGGCTCATCTTTAATACCCACGTGGGTAGCTACCCACGCACACTTCTTGATATTTTTTTCACAATTGTAGAGGATCATTTTATCTAGCTCACCGAAAAATTTGATCCAAAAATAATATTATTTGCCCCCCTAAATCAAAAAACCCGTCCATATATTTACTGACTGTATATTTTTTGCGCAGTTACTCTTTTGCTCTTAGAGTTACTTTATATATCAATACAGTTACTTTTTTTATTCAGAAAAGTTACTCCAATGTACCATATAGTTACTCTTTTAACCCCGAGTTACTCCAACGGGTAGAAAAAAATCTGTCTACCCGCGCGGGAAACGAATGAACATTATATATATATATATATATATATATATATATATATATATATATATATATATATGGCCCCATCCTTAATGCCCGCGCGGGTAACTACCCGACCCCATTTTGGTTACTTTTTTTCAAGTTGGTTACTTTTGACATGTAGAGGGTTAGTTTTCCTTGCAAACTGTTGAGTTTCATGCAAAGATAGTTACGTTTGCAACAGTAGATTTCAAAACACAGTTCAATATATATCTACTGTGTATTTTGTACCGGATTACTTTTTTAGTCGTATAGTTATTTTTTGATCAACATAGTTACTTTTTTTTATAGCAGAATTACTTTTCTGGTCAAAATAGTTACTTTTTTGGCTGCCGGGTAGCGAAATCCAGGCTACCCGCGTGGGTATAAAAAAAGGCATATATATATAGATATATATATCTATACATATATCTATATATATAAATATATGCCTTTTTTTAATACCCACGCAGGTAGCCTAGATTTCTCTACCCGGTAGCCAAAAAAGTAACTGTTTTGATCAGAAAAGTAATTCTTCTATCAAAAAAGTAACTATGTTGATCAAAAAGTAACTATACGACTAAAAAAGTAATCCGATACAAAATACATAGCAGATATATATTGAACTGTGTTTTGAAATCTGTTATTGCAAACATAACTATCTATGCATGAAACTCAACAGTTTGCAAGGAAAAATAACCCTCTACATGTCAAAAGTAACCAACTTGAAAAAAAGTAACCGAAATGGGGTCGGATAGTTACCCGCGCGGGCATGAAGGATGGGCCCATATATATATATATATATATATATATATATATATATATATATATATATATATATATATATATATATATATATATATATATATATATAATGTTGTTCATTCGTTACCCGCGCGGGTAGCCAGATTTTTGCTACCCGCTGGAGTAACTCAGGGATAAAAGAGTAACTATATGGTACATTGGAGTAACTCTTCTGAATCAAAAGAGTAACTACATTGATATATAGAGTAACTCTGAGAGCAAAAGAGTAACTACGCATAAAATATACAGTCAGTAAATATATGGACGAGTTTTTTTATTTTGGGTGGGGGCAAATGATATTATTTTTAGATCAAATTTTTCGGGGAGCTAGATAAAATGCTCCTCTACAATCGCAAAAAAAAATTTAAAAAAATATCAGGAAGTGCGCGGGTATTAAATATGAGCCAATATATATATATATATATAGGTATATAGATATGTATATGTATATATATGTATATATATATATAAATAAATAAATAAATATATATATATATATATATATGAGCTCATCTTTAATACCCACGTGGGTAGCTACCTGCACACACTTCCTGATATTTTTTTAAATTTTTTTCCGATATTGTAGAGGAGCATTTTATCTAGCTCACCAAAACATTTGATCCAAAAATAATATCATTTGCCCTCCCAAAATCAAAATACCCGTCCATATATTTTCTAACTGTATATTTTCTGTGCAGTTACTCTTTTGCTCTCAGAATTACTCTATATATCAATACAATTACTCTTTTGATTCAGAAGAGTTACTCCAGTGTACCATACAGTTACTCTTTTAACCCTGAGTTA
This sequence comes from Alisma plantago-aquatica, assembly GCA_963693085.1. Lineage (NCBI taxonomy): Eukaryota > Viridiplantae > Streptophyta > Magnoliopsida > Alismatales > Alismataceae > Alisma > Alisma plantago-aquatica. The sequence continues at coordinate 566,183,387 of OY856415.1, forward strand.
CTCTAGCGGGTAGCGAAAATTTGGCTACCCACGTGGGTAACGAATGAACAACATTATATATATATATATATATATATATATATATATATATGGATAAAAGAATTGTGTACCTGAGTACATGTAGCTTACATGTACCCATCTTCATTTGTGATGATTACATAAGTATACAAAACAATCCAACCTTATGGATGTGATGCATACCCCATAGATAACATGTGTATAAAAAATCACTTCAAAATGAGGTTCCTAGACCATAAAATGAAAGAATATACATATTTTCTAATCAACGGTAAGTTGTAAAAATTGCACAAACCGTTGAATGAGGTATTGTTATATCTCATTATATACATGATGAATGGTTGTGATTTTTTGAACACATCTAATCTATTGAATTTTGATTCAATCTATAAGGT